>JANHFX010014774.1:0-44874 GCA_027560015.1 Chloroceryle amazona | reverse complement strand
ATTATATAAACCGCACCCTGTAGCTAATAAACTGGCATTCACCTGATCATATTGGTCTGCGTGTGATTGTCTGACATATTCTCCTGCATCCAGGTGTTCTCACTTCCCCCTCCTGTGTGTCAATAACCGTGGGAACACCATTCCTGGCCATGCAATCCACACATGTCTGCCTGCAGCCTCCATTGAAGGTGCCGTCTGTCCTGTTTCCCTTTCAGGAGTGAGTGTCCGTGGCATCCATTTCTCCTATGTAGATAAACTAAACTTTCAGAATATGAAGGACTTTAGGTGTATTTAAATATTTATTTGCTAACACAAAAGCAAGTTCTCCCATAATTTAATATTCTTCTGGAAGTAATTGGATAGAAGTCTGTTGTTTCTTTTCCTCCTGTCGGCTTGCATTTGTTTAATTTGGCTGTTGTGATATGAAGTGAGAGATCCCATGCTCCATTTCTAGAGATAGCAAAACTCTGGGATTCTTCTTCCTGCATTGTTAGAAATTTATGTATTCTTCCCATTGACTCGTACATCACTATTGTGTCAGATTACTGGGCCCCTTAAGAATAAGTGCATTTTAATACAGCTGACCCAGAAACCTCCCAGAGGGGAGATAAAGCACAGTTCCGAGAACCAGATGAATTTCCTGTAGCTTAGAGAGGAATCAGAAAAGGGTCTGAAGAGAGCAATAGCTCAGTGCCATGGCTATTTCCTCTTTGACCTTGCCCGGTGGGAACAGCAGATGCAGGTGGACACTGCTGCTCAGGAGCCTGCCCACACGTTTGGTTTGCCACCACAGCTGGCCTGGCTGTTCAAAGCTTGGGTCTGTAAACACAGAAGGGATGGAGCATCCCCCTGATGAACCTCCCACACAGCACTGCTGAGACCACTGGGAGGGTCCTTCACATGAGCGATGTGCTTTGCACCTATCCTCAAAGGGATCAGACCCTCCATGGTGCTTTCCCCATTTTCTGCACACACAGAAATAAGGTCCTCTCTCCAACCTGCCATCCTGGACCCGACAGTTGTGAGCAGAAACAGATCTCTGCTCTCACTGCTGGATCAAGAAGAGGTGAACATAGCAGGCAGTTTCACATGAGCTGGTGAAGGTGTCCTTGCCATGAAGGTGTGGGGACCAGTGTTTCTGCACAGACTGAGAGCCAGCACACCTTGTTTAACCTATTAACAGGGTAAGGGATGAGCCTTTCCACGGTTTTATTACTGATGGTCAATGGTATAGGGATGAATCAGGAAGTGGCTATGTTCATTTGCTTGATCCTCAAGGGTAGTGAAGATTGGGTAGGCTCTTCTAATCCATGTTTCCTTTCCCTGAGGGTGTATGAAAGCCAAGAGGAGAAAATAGCTGAGGTTTCAGAACTCATGTTGATTTTGCAACACAGGCAAAAAAAGAAAGCAAGTTTCTCCTGTTGTTTGGAGATGAAGAACATTTGCTCTGGAAGCCCTTGAAAGAAAATAAACATGGTGCCATATGATGTTTGTACAATCGTTTTTCTGTGAAAAACTTAAAATTATTATGAAAATCTGGATAGTGTTGATCAGGCATATGAATTTAAGGACTATGCAGTAGTCAGGGTAATATTTCTACAAATTAAGCTACAGATAAAGATGCATTTCTGAGAGCCACTCTTCTGTCCAATACAGGCTCACACACACACACATATATACATATATATTGGAGTTTATTTAGATGTAAGGCCCATTAAACAACCTGACTTTAAGACTCACCATATTAATTTGGCATGATAATTACATGTGTTTGAAAATTACTTAGCAATTATACTTGAAGTTGCCAAGAATTTCCATTACCTTAGGTTTTTAATTCTGAAACAGGTAAGGACAGGGTTAACAGAGGTCTAGTTTGAAGACAGTTGAGCACCGGATAATTATCCCTTGCTGCTGTATATTTACAGCATTTACTGCTGTCACAAATCTTCATATCTGTTGCAATGTAATTTGTTTTCCATAATATGAAATTAATTCTACACCATGGCTTGGGTTTCCCTGCTCAAATCTGTGGATATTTTTTTGTCAGTGGTCCAAAGAGGGGACTTGGCAGTCCCTAAGGTCACCTCAGGTGGCTCATGCCCCCCTTCTCTCCCTACACACCAAGACATGGATTAAGATGCCAGATGTTGGATACCTATTTGGGGAATATTTCCTGGAAGGCTTTTAAAAATTCTGTTTTCAGAAACCAAAGCATTTATGTTCTTGAAAAGCCTGGTGTAAGGGGCTGCTGCTTGCCTGTGTCAGATGAAGATGGACAGTTGGCATACAGAAGCATACTTTTTTTCATCTACAAACATCTTCTCTGTGCATTAAAACCAAAAAGGTCGTAACTTTCCTGTACTGACCTCAGTCCCCACCATGGCATACAATCCTGTGGTCCTGGAAGGATTTAGATGAAGCAGGCATTTCAGCCCTATAGGGGATGAGGGAATGGATCAGCAACCAGACTTGGCACGCTGGCTCTGCAGCAGCTACATGGGTGTCCTCAAGCACAGCACCAGACCCACAATGCTCAGAGAGGACCAGCACTGTCCTCATGGCAAATGACAGGCAGAGCCCGTCTCATCCTCAACAGTATCACCAAGTCTTCTACAGAGTTGCACAAGAAAGGGTTTTTGTCTCCAGTGCCCAGGCAGATGGAGCAGAGGAGAAATGGGGCTGAGTGAAATCTCTGTAGCACTTACGTTCCTAAGTAAATACCTAATGAGAGAAATGTTTTACTTCAATAATAAATGAGCAGAATATCAGGAGACATGAGTACTGGCAAAGTACATCTACAGCAAAGTCTTTACAGTGGGGGCATTTTTTCACCTGCCCTCCTATTTAAGATCTTCATGTAAGTGGAAAAACCATGTGTGCAGCTGCTGAGGGCAGGGCTAGACTTCCCTCGCTCTTGCTTGAACAATTTGGAGGCACCCATCGGCAAACCCATCCTCATCAATTCTGCATCTTCCTGAAAATGTACTTTTAAGCACCTTAATTGTATTTCAGAGATAACCCTGCAGGCAAAGTGACAGGAAGAGAAACCATATGGAACAGTTTGGCGGTTAGGCTCTTTGTTTCAAATCAATCAAACATCTGCGGCTAATGTAGCTTTGGGCTGCTCCTCAGGAAACATTAGACCTATTAGTCTGGGCTGGCAGGAGCACAAAATAATATATTTATGGACAAAGCACATGTGCGTTACTGCTGGAGAGTGAGCAGAGGAGGAAGACAAGATTTGTGGTCAGCACTTTGCCTGCTTGGGAGGTCAGCTCCAACATGCAAAGAGCAGGGATGTGGAGTCCTGCCTCCTTGCCCCAGCCCTGCATTGACCACGTCTCTGTCCAGGTGGAGCCTCAAGATCTGCTGCCCCAAGCCCAGAGGGGAAAGACCACCCAAAAAGAAGCTGTGTGGCTTCTTGCCTTAAAGGAAAGGAGGTGGGATGGTGCAGGATGGTGCAGGTCTGGTTCCCCATATAGCGTTCACTTTTAAAATCTGAACAGCCTTCAAGCAGTTCATACCATTTTTCTCCCATGTGGTGTCTCATGTGTGATCATGTAACAGCAGCAGTCCCAAAGAGGAGGTGGGAAATGGAAGGGGTAGCAATGCTTTTTCACTGACACTTTTATTCAGACAAATACATGTGCCTTTGCACTGTTGCAATCTGCAGGGTAACAATGGGAGGCAAACACCGAGTGGTGAGGTAGGCCATGGGGTTGTGACTGACTCCCCACAGCACCACATCCTTCCTATTGACTTCCAATACCTGAGGGGAACCTACAGGAAGGCTGGAGAGGGACTCTTCACAAAAGTGTCCAGCAACAGGATGAGGGGAAATGGTTCTAAACTGAGAGAAAATAGATTTAGATTGGATCTTAGGAAAGAGTTCTTCAGTACAAGGGTGGTGAGACTCTGGAATAGATTGCCCAGAGGGGTTGGGGTGTTCAAGGCCAAGTTGGATGACGCCTTGAGAAACCTGATTTAATTGAGAGGCATCCCTGCCCATGGTGGAGAGGTTGGATTAGATGATCTCTAAGGTCCCTTCCAGCGTAAGCCATTCTATGATTCTGTGATCCCCATAGGTCTGATGTACCACAGCAAGCACAGCACAGGTATTACAGTTGTCACTTACAGACAGAGACGAGGACCCATGAGTGAGCAGGGTGTTACCAGGCTGAAGCCACCGTTTCATACCCAGGGTCACAGAAGCCAGAGGTGGTCTGGTTCCCCATATAGTGTTCACTTCTTAAATCTAGACAGCCTCCAGGCAGTTCATATCATTTTCCTCCCATGTGGTGTCTCATGTGTGATCATGAAACAGCAGCAGTCCTGAGGAGGAGGTAGGAAATGGAAAGGGAAACAAAACTTTTTTTTTACACTTTCCTGCAGACAAATACATGTGCCTTTGCATGTTAATCCATAAATGAGGCACAAGGACAGAGGTACATCTGTCGACACCTCTCTAGTCCATCATACCCTAGTTCCCTGGGAAATGGAGGACCATAACTGAGAGGAAGAAGAGCTTTCGGGCTGCTTCACAGACAGTCCTTGCCCCTGTGCAGGAGGGAATTTCTACTAGAGAAAACTTAAAAGGTGCGAAAATACTGTATGCAATCTTAACTCCCCAGCCACAGTTTTAGGCCACCTTGTTTCTATTCTTTACAAGGGAAGACTAAAAGCCTGTGACACTGAAGGGGATAAGGTAGAGCATCCATATTAAAGGAAAAATACATCATTGGCATGTTTTGATTCTGCCAAAACAAAATGTTGTGAATCCTGAAAGCATAAATAATTGCTGAATTTAAGAGAAAACCACACTTAAAAAGAAAAAAAGCCACAAACACCTCACCACCCCCCTAAAGTATGTCCTGAAGTGCCTCACCTACACATTTTTTTAAACACCTCCAGGGATGGTGACTGCACCACCTCCCTGGGTTCCAGCACTCGACTACTCTTTCAGTAAAGAAATTCTTCCTAATATCTGATCTAATCCTCCCCTGGCGCAACTTCAGGCCATTTCTTCTTGTCCTGTCATTATTTACTTGAGAGAAGAGGTTGCACTCACCTCACTGCAGCCTCCTTTCAGGCAGTGGTAGACAGAGATGAGGTCTCCCCTCAGCCTTCTCTTCTCCAAACTTTTCCTTTAGAAAACTGGTCCTTTTCCACCAGGCAGCTTTCCAGCCACTCTACCCCAAGTCTGTAGCATTGCCTGGGGTTGTTGCATTTCGGTCATGCAGGACCTGGCACTTGGCCTTTTTAAACCTCATAGCACTGGCCTTGGCCCATTGATCCAATCTGTCCAGATCCCTCTGCAGAGCATTCCTACCCTCAAGCAGATCAACATTCCCAGACAGTTTGGTGTTGTTTGCAAACTTGATGAGGAAGCACTCAATCCTCTCATCTAGATTGTTGATAAAGATATTGAACAAGACTGGCTCTAAAACCTCCCCTGATCATCAGCTGCCCCATGGTCCCCTTGGTGGCTCACAGAGCAGTATGGATTCCCAGGCAGCACATGGGTTTTGAATTGGCTGAATTTCCTCAGCTTCTCACAGATGATATTACTATTAGGAGTCATGCTAGTCCTTGTGGTCAAAGGCAATAATCATAGACAATATGTGTATAATCATCAGCTATAACAAGGGGAAGATTTTTCTTTCTTGATCCATGCTTTGTGGGAACTCTTTTTTTTTTTTTTTGAGGAAAGGATGTGGGAGCTCCTCATCAGCAATGACAGCAACTCAAAGCACGGGTGACAGTTCTTCCCCATGCATCTGAAGGTCTCTTGTGAGCTAAAGAGGTGATACTGCAAAAAGGCTTCAGAGAAGAGTCAGTGTAATTCCAAGTTTACTTTGTCCTGTTGCCAGCTGCTTGAAAGACTTCAGTACCGCACTAATGTGAAGGACAAAGTGAAGGATGTGGAAAGATAAAGATGCAAGGAGAAACGAAGTCCTTTAGTGTGAGTGTTAGCTGCTGTGGTGAGAGGAAGGTTGTGGCTGTCCTTGTGAGGAGTGTGCCTCACAATTAAGAGAAGTGAGAAACAAAGTGGTAACCACATGTACATTTGAGAGTGGTCTGATAAAACTCCAATCCATGTTCAGAAACAGATACAGGGGAGGGCTGTGGCCTCAGGGGGTTCATCCCACTGCTTTCTCACCCCTTTGAATGAAATCTGTAGTGTCCTTCTTTCCAAGGAAAAAGGACGAACAGGGCCAATAATAAGTGATCTTTGGTCCGTGGCCTCCAGGCTGGTCCCAGTTTGCCTTTTGTCCCTTTGTTAGTTGTTCATTGATGAGGCTGTGCTCAGGAGGACTGTGGCAGCCCTTGACAAACAGGTGGCAAGGAGCCCTGCTCGGTTCCCACCCATGGGTCACCACATAAAGTCAGCAGATAGTGGCTCTTTGCATCTTCATCCTGACAAGCACAGCCTTGGTGAGCATTGAAAGACCCATTGTCTGAGAACTTAAACAGTGACCCTAAACTGCCTTCTATGTACCAAATCAGTGTTTGTTTTCATTTGCTTTCAGCAGGTTCTCTAATTATTAACAGTGCAGAAGGGCTTAGGGTTTGCTGTGTGGGTTACTGAGGAGCACCTTGCTCAGGGAAGGTGCTCTGCACAAGCCAGGGAGGCTTGTTTGCTCCTTGGTGCTCCTGCATGATAAGAAAGATGTTGAACAATGGGAACCAAATAATCTTCCTTTTCCCCCCCTTGATCATTAATTTGATTAATGGTACTTTTTTTTTTTTTTTTTTGCCACTGATGAGTAATGAGCTATTTCATCTTCGCTCCAGCTCTATGCAGAAATGATCGGTACACATCACGGAATGTAAAAGACATAAATTTTAACCCTTTTGCTGAACAATGCACTGCTAATAACATGTTCCTTAGAAATAGTGCTGTGGTAGAAGAGGGGAGAAGTTGTTTTTTCATAAAATCTACCTTTGATTGGGGACATAAATTTTTGGAGTGACGGCTTGCCAGAAATACAGCGTTACACAAGCTCTCATCATCTGAACCAACGTCCTGGAGTAGCTCATTTTTCTTTCTCAAGGTCATTTTGTTATTATGCAATTGCACAAGCAGGGAAGGGACAAGTTTTTGACAGATTCCCAGGAGCACAGGGCCTTGAGAACTGCCCGTTTAAGTATTCTTTAAATATGCTATACACTTTCTCTCAATTTGGCCATTTTTTGTGCAACCCTCTTGCAGTGTAGGGCACAGCAGTGATGCCTGCCACTGCATGCTGGCTGCCTTGGGGTCCCACTTTCCCTGTGCCAGACTGGAACTTTAAAAGGAGGGCCCTGAGCAAATACCTGAGCCTCCTTCCCACCCATTCAAAGTGTGAGGCATCTTCGGTCCCACCCTGAGCAGCCATATCCAGAAGCATCTGTGCCAGGTCAGCCTGCTGGTCTCCCCAACCCATGCCCCTTTCTCTAGCAATGCTCAATACAGCAGAGGCTCAGTGCCTTTGGGACCAGTATCAGCTAGGGGCTGTGGCACCCCAGCTGGCAGGCAGCCCTTGCTCATGCCCCTCTGACTCACCCCTAGGGCTGGCAGGAGAATATGTATGTGGGTTAATAGCAGTGCCAAAACGTTGATGTTTTTTCAGAGGTCTCCAGAGCTGACTCAGAGGGCAGAGCTGAGACAGAGTTGACAGGGCAATAGAAATCAGGGCCCTGACAAGCTTCCCTGTCAATTATCTATTTATTTCATGCACCATCTTCTACTTCTGCCTGTTGGCAATGAGGAAAATTCATAAATGATGGTAATAAATGCAAAATGACAGCTAATCTTAATTGACCAAAGCCTCCCTCAAAAGCCTGGGTCATGCTGGATGTAATATGCTTTAAATGTAAAAATACAAGCCAGAAAATTACACTGGCAGTTTTACCTTGGCGGGTTATTTATTTTCTCTCCACCTACACTGTACCATGAGCTGTTATTTTTTCCAAGAAAACATTTTTCCTCCCAGGAAAGGGGTGCTGATAGCAAGGTGTCCCCTTATGTTTAATCAATTACAGCACATTTCTCTCTGGAAACTGGTATGGGATGCACAGGAGGTCTTTGGGTCTGGGGGGGGGAGAGGAGGCCACCTATTCCCTTCAAGACAGGCAGACAGTGCTTGGTGCACCCCTGGCAGACCTCTCCTCCCATGAGACAGTATATGAAAGCTGCAGTATCTTCCAGTGCTCCCCACTGGAAGTCGTGCACCAGGGAGACAGAGCTGCCCCTGCTCTCCTGCCTCGAGCTTGCAGCATCATCTCACTCCCCAGATTTCTTGGCCAAGGGGACAGTGCCCAGGATGCCGGGGCTGGGACATGTGAAGGAGGAGGGCCACAGAAGGGAGGAAGGAAACCTGAAGACAACAGCATTTTTGCAGTCCTGCCAGGATGCTCCTGCTTGGGGTTTCTTTCCCCACCTTCCTAGCTTGGGGAGGTCCCTTCCCCACTGCCTCCCCTACCTGCCACACCAGTTTGGCTGGGGCTGTACTGCAGCAATTTTGTGAGAGCATCCCAGAGACTTCAAAACATCCGCCTCTTCCGGGCAGAATGACTTGCAGCTTTTCTGGCAGTCAGCCTTAGTGCTTTACCGTAGGAAGAGAGTTAACCCCTTCCCTCCTTTTCTTTTTCTCTCTCTTTCCACCTCTCACGCCTCTGCCCAGAGCATTGTCATGCTTGTTTGTCTGGGAACTGGCTGGGAGGAAAGACAGAGAAGGAAATAGTTTATTTCTGAGAGCGTTTACCCCTCGTGGTTCTGTGGCTGAGGTGATGGGAACACAGCCTTGCACTGATAGCCTGAGGTTTCATCTGTCTGAGGCCAGGAGAAAAAATCATTCACATATGATTTTTGAAAGGGGTAATTACTGAGGATCTGGGGGTCGTTTGGTTGTGGGGGGTGAAACATTTCAAGGTGGAGAGAAAAGATTTATCCTTCAGGCGCTACAGGGAGGACCTGGCAGCAGCTCAAAGGGCTCCAAACCCTGAAAGAATATTTGAAAGTTTTCCTGTTTTATAGCTCTGTGTAATAGCAATCTGCAGCAATTGCACAGCAGGGATCTGGGACTCCTGCCTCCTCTTCTTCACTTTGCCTCGGGCTTGTGGCGTGATCTTCAAGAACACCTGATTTTCTGATTAATTATCAAAAACATTCCTTTTTTTTTTTTAACACAGGAGGGTTTGCAGCTACAAAAAACATGGGGGTTCAATGCATTGCACCTACAAACCCAGCTATCCACCTGTCTCCCTGGTTTGTACCCAGTTAACATGGGACCCTGGGGTGCTGCTTCCATCTCCCTCTGCCTCTGGGCTCTTCTGCACCCCCACCTCCCTGGATTATCCCTGTCCCTCTGCCACTGCTCAGGCAGGAATAACCACTCCGCTCCTGTCAGGGTCTGGAGCGGACAGCCAGCAAACATGTTGTGGGAGAGGTGAGAGCTGAGGAGGAGAAAGACTGAGAGGCTGCCACCACGAAAGGGTCCAGCCCAGCAAGCCAGGCTTTAAACTTCTTCCTTCTTTCGCAGAAATGATTCCCACTCCTGCTATGTCAAGACTTCAGCTTATTGGGAGACAAATTTAGAAAAAAAAAAAGTAATTTAGAGACCTAAAAATAGCCTGTGAGCCTGTCTATCTGGTGACTGTAAAACCAGAGAAAACATAACCCAGGGAAGGGGCCCAGGGGGAATAGGAATAAACAATTATTAGAAGGGGCAGCCACAGCAGACAGAAATCTTGAGTGCTTGTGTGCCTCATCACTGGGAACAGGAGCTGGACAGCAGACTACCTTAATTTGTCCCTGCACACATTGATAAAATACATCCAGCTATTTTGATATTAAAACAGAGAGGTTCTATTTCATGGCACAGTGAGTAGCCCTGCGCAACTGCCCACTGCTTCATCCTCTGTACCCTGCCCTGGCCAAGGGCATCACCAGTGCCCATAGCTCAGCAAGAAGCGATCCCTCCCCTCCTCTCCCCTCCCCTTCCCTTCCCTTCCTCCCTGCTAAAGTCATGGGAAACAACATTTGCCTTGGGTGCTGAACCAGATGCTGGGCTGGCAGGAATCAAATAGCAAAGGTGAATTTTTTTCAGAAGTTTTTGGAAACTCAGTAAACACAACTTGGCCAGTGATGGGGATGCCACTGGTAAATTCAGCCAGGAGCAAAAGGAGACAGGGATGGAAACAAGCAGCAAGGTATCCGTGCTGGGGTAGGAGCCTGAAGCATGGGGCCATAGTCCATGTTGGAGGCAGGACCAGAGGCAGGCAGCACAGCGCAGGTGGGACTGGGTGCCCCAACCAGAGCTGAAACAGGTCTGGTCACCCATGAGGAAACAACCTGGTGGGACCAGGGTACTTGACCCCTACTACAGCACTATATGTGCTTCCCCAGGGGAAGTGTGGCAGCCATGGGGTGCATGAGGGGAGATGCAGATGTTTCCTGCATGCTGAATGAGAGCTGCAGAGAGGAGATAAATGCTGGCACTGCAAGCTAAGCCTCACCTCATATTGTGCCTTGCTTTTATGAACCTCTTCTTTTTAATATCCTGTTGACACAGCCTGTGCACATGTGATGAGTGGACCTGCCAGGCAGCCGAGTGTCTTAGAGCACTTTGGCCTGAAAGATGCTTAAATGTCCCAGAATTTCTTATAGCATCTCAGCCTGAAAGATGCTCAAATGTCCTCTTTGGAAAGAAATTCAGTATTGTAGCAAATGCTGGGCTGCTAAATTGCTCCTGTCCCAGCCTTGGCTCTCTCAGGGGCAATGGACAGACATGACATGGCCATAAGGTCTGCATAGGGTTGGTTTGGTGATAATAGACCATGGAGGACAGAGATTGCAGTGGGACAGGCAGACAATGTTACAGGTGCTGAGATGGTCAGTCCAAGACCTGATAGGATGCCATGGACATCTCCCATGCAATCTTTTCAAAGACCATCTGGGCACTATATGTTTTTGTTTAGCTAAAGCTGGCATGCATGGTGACCAATATAGGTGTTGCATAGGTGAAATACGGCTTCACATGTGATGACACTGATGGCCATCATGAATCTGTATGAATCTGTGTCATAAAAGCACTCCTAACTGCTGCAACATCAGCTCTCCTTCTGTAACTCACATCAAAAGACTTACACTCGTGTTCCCTGATGACTGATGCTCGGCACACAGTGCTACAATCTTCCCCCTTCAATCGTGAATCAGGCCCTGTTTCTCTAACAAGTGATTTGGGGGCAGACTCATCATCCTTCATGGAGTCTGTCAGTGGGCTCTCACTTCTGATCAGAAGGAGGGTTGCAGGGGAGGGTGCAGGAGTGGGCTGGGGTTTCACCTCTTCTTGTACCATCAGACCCAGAACAGGAAGGCAGGTGCCCAGCAGCTGCGTCCGGCAACACAATGCCCATGGTGACTTGACTGTGGCAGTAATCCCTTAAACTGTAGCGTAAGCTTTCAGCCTCACAGGCTGTCCCTCCCTGTCGGCAGAAGCTGGTGCAGTCCCAGTTGCCCCAGTGAGGTACTGGTTTGACTGAGGATGGCCGAGGGGCACTTGCTACCACCCTGTCCCCAGTTATCAACACCAGGTGCTACTCGGATGCCATTCTCAGATAAAAACAAAAACAAAAACAAACCACAACACCCTTTTAATTAACCATGTAGCTCAGACTACTTGTTTCTGGCACTTGGAAGACAATTTATTCTCACAGAGCACAATAACCTTATTGGCTGCTTTGTGCCCTCCTCCCCCGACCCCCTTCCCTAGGGCAACGGGCCTTGGATGTTGGGTTCCCACAGCCCATCTCCACAGAGGTGGTCCCTCCCTCAGGGACAGCTGGGTCTGTCCTGACCAGAGCTGCACAAACCTCAGCCAACCCTTCCTGTGTCACTCTGTCCTAACAGTGACATGCAGCGGCAGCATGTGGCAATGGAAGCTGGGCGTACCCTTGTGCCCAGCTCGAGATGCTGGTACCAGTTACAGGATTCTATAGCTGTATTTTTTTTTTTTTAACTAATGGGTCAATATTACCTCGATAATGAATTCTGCTCTTATTTTGTACAGCACTGTTGTCTCTGAGCTCCCTTTTTGTTACACCCGTCTCTGCACACGTGCAGGTGTACTTACTACCAACTTTCCTTGGAGGTCAAGCTAAACAGCAGTAAAGGCGTCACTGCTTGTCCGAGGGCACAGCCAGCAGTGTGCTGTTGCATCTCCTGAAACAAGCAGGGTGTATTGAGAAGCAAGGCTGGCTCAGGCTGTGAAATCTTGGCTACCTCACCCCTACCAGAGATTCCATCGTCTCCCCATCTCTGGGGGTCTTGACACCTGATGGTGACAGATTCAATGAAACAAAGGGAGTTTCTTCCCTGCCCTGCAGCCAAGAGTGGTAGCAGCCCTCCCTCTCAGCAGGCTGGTGGGGTACAGCCCCCCCTCTCAGCAGGCTGGTGGGGTACAGCCCCATTCAGCTCTGGCAGGGCTTGCCCGTGGCTGTGCCCCAGCACATACTTCTGCACTGCTTACCTGCTGCTGCTTGCAGATCAAGTAGCAAATGTCTAAGCAGTCCCATTTAAACCCACAATCAAATTACAGGAACTAAATTAGAAGCCAGACTGGAGCCACATTAAAATTTGCTCCTTATTTAATAATTCTGTCGCAGATACTTCTCCTCTTATCACCACTTATTCTGGGGCCAGTCTGTAATAACAGAGATGGTTTGTTTGTGCTCCCCCTCCTCTTTCCATTGTCTAGTCTTTCTGCGGGCGTTTCATTTCTTCCTTGTGAAAAGACATTAGGATAAATAAAACAGTGATGCAGTGCTAGAGAGGTCTGCATTAATGGCACCACACAACACTCACCCCTTCCCTTTCCTGTACGAAGGGGGTGAATCAAATAGATAGAATTCCTATTTTACCCCTGCCTGTACCTATAGGTTACCTATAGGTAACACTCTATTGCACATGGGAGAAGAAATGACAGAGCAGCTCTTTCCTTCAAGGCAGTGCCGTGCAGACGCAGGAGCCCTGAGGAGGTGCCAAGGCAATTTGGAAGTGCCATCTACCCTCTAGTGGGGTCTGTGCAGAATTGATAGAGGAAAGGAGGTGAGATCCTCCCCTTCCCTCTTTCCTCCTGCCATCTCCCTGTGCAGTCAACGATGATATTGGGTGGCAGGGATGCACAGCGTCATCTGGGAGCTGGCTTGCACTGAAGGAGTGAAGGGAAATGCTTTTGTAATCATTTGTCTATTAATTAAATATGTGACTCCAGGAGAGTTTGAATTAATTCATCTGGCTAGAGTTTCATCTGCTTCCAGGTATCACTGGGGAAAAAATAAGCACAACCTCTCACTAATCCTTAAACATTTAAGTAAAACTGTTTTTTAGATCCCTTTTAAAATGAAATCTATGTCTGTTCTACAATAAGCAAACTCTGCTGTGTCATCAACAGTTCTTGTCCCCTAAACTACTGCTGAAATCTGCCATTATTTAAAAATAAGTAAGTTTATGCAACACTCTGGTGACAACTGCTTCAGTGGCACAGTTGAATTCTTGTTTTCAACGAACAAGACACGACCCTAACTCACAGTAGGTACTGACTCAGGCATTTGCTGGCAGGAACCGTGGCAGGTGCTACATAGCCTGGAAGCTGCTTCAGAGCGATGCACAAAGTCCCAGCAGAGCCCGATACTGCCTCTGCAGAACAGAATTACCCACCAGCACCCAGCCTAAAGCACGTGAGATCTCCATGAAGGAAAGCATGAGGGTTTGTGGCCAGGGAGAGGTGTTCCCAGCCGGGAACCTGCTGCGCGCAGGGCCTCCTGCAGGGCACGGAAAGCTGCGCAGGAGTCAGTGCAGGGGAGGAGCCGGCCGGCAGGTTATCTCCTTCACTTTCTCTGCGCCATACCTGTGCCCGCTCTTACCCTGCAAAGTTTCTTTGTAGAAACAGTTGCATATTCCCAAAGCCTTCGGCTGGGAGCAGGCTAACTGCCAGTGCTTTGCTTGGCCAGAGGTGATTAAGATTTCCAAGAGGCTCAAAGGTTTCATTCTGCAGCTCAGACAGCTGGATGCAGGGAATTACACTGTGAGCTGGGGGCACGCAGCAAGCAGAGCTGACAGCTGCACAGTGCTCAGGACCTGCAAGCTTGGAGACAAGCCAGGGCTATGGGTGGATATGGGGCTCACCATCCCACCATTCTCTGGAATCATCCTGTGCTGATTCTTCTCCCCCACGCATGACTCCACTAAGGAAGTCTTCCCTCTGTCTGGACATTCTTGCAGAATGCTTATTTTCCTTAACACTGTATTTATCAAAGCATGAACTGGGGGTAATAAAGAGGCATGTGGTCAAACACAAGGGTTCTGCATCCAGCAGGATGAGCTGGAGATCAATCTCACTCCTGGCAGGCACTGAGGAGAACATGAACCTCAGGTAAATGTCAGCAATAATCCCCTTTTCAGAGGGGATCTAGCTGGGGGATTTGCATCCACTGAGCTGTTTAGACTCCATTTTAGGTTTGAGCTCTGAGTGAACGCAACTGTCTTTAAATAAAGTCA
This sequence comes from Chloroceryle amazona, assembly GCA_027560015.1. Taxonomy (NCBI): domain Eukaryota; kingdom Metazoa; phylum Chordata; class Aves; order Coraciiformes; family Cerylidae; genus Chloroceryle; species Chloroceryle amazona. The sequence goes on along the minus strand of JANHFX010014774.1, from coordinate 30,332 downwards.
AAGCAGACAGGCTGCTGTTATCAGGTGAGCATTTAAATACCACGAAGCTACAAAGGAAGTGATAGCCTCACCTTCCTCCACACGCAGGTCATCATTTACACATCAAGCAGGTGAACTAAAGAGTGCAGAAATCGATCTGTAAATATATGGAGATCCTGCTTTTGCATTAGCTAATTTTCAAAGTGCATTTATTTCTTAGCGTGTATTTGGAGTCACACTCCACACCACAGCCCTCACGCAGTTTTCCAAAACAAGCTATTTCAGCTTGCTAGCTTTCCTCAAAAAGGGAAGCATAAAATACAAGTAAACACCTATCTTTTGGTGTTGTCACTACTTTAATCTTGCTGCTAATTACTAGCACAAATTATGTACATATCCAAAACCATCTAAATTTCAGTGCAGTACGTTCTTGCTACTTGAGTTTATAATTTGTTAAATACACGACAAATATTTCCATATTTTACATTTCTACATTCTACTGACCACATCCAAATCTTAAAGTAGGATACTCCTGTGATCAAAAGACAAGGCAAACCGGAATAGTGCCAAGGCCCTCCACTCCTCTTGTAAAAGATAATTTTATGATCCTTAGTGACAAGTCTTTCTGTACATCTTGAGTTTTCATCTTTCCTCAGGCAGTCCAGTGTCCCCCTACCTCATGCTTCACCACTAGTTAATTTTTCTCTTGTGAGAATCCTGTTTCTCCCGATTTCCCAAGCACTGCAGGAGACAGCCATTCCTTAAATGTTTCCCATCCAAGTACCAGTCTGAGGCGACAGCATCCAGCTTGTGAAACACCCCTTGCATTTAGAGAATAGTCAAAGTAGGAATGTCAAACCTTTACAGTGCCCCACATAGTGCAGACCCAAGCTCTCCAGCCAGACTTCCCTCTGATTAGTGCTGCAGACATCCTCCATTCTTGGTAAGCCATTGTTGTGGGGCAGCTGGAGCTAGCCCAAATAAAACTGAAGAGAAGGGAGCTCAGAGACGGAGATGGTGGTTTGCTGTCTAGTTCCAGCAACCCAAGAGAAAAAAATAGTTAAGACAAAGATTCAGTGTTTTAGTGAGGCAATGAGGAATTAATTATATGAGAAGATACTTCAGTTCAGCACTTAACTGGATTACAGATGCTGTCTTGGGCTTTGTTGTCTCTGAAGGTGCTCTTCTGGCAGCAGGGTACCTTCTGCTCTAGCCCAGAACTTCACACCTACTCCAGGCACCTCATCCATATTCTTCACTCTCCCTGTTTACCAGTCCTCCCTCTCTTTGTGCCCTAGAGGCAAACCTTTCCATCTTATTTTTCCTTATCTTCACCCAGAGCTGAACTAACTCTTGAAGCAAATGTTCACCCTGCCCCACTCTTCAGCTGAATTTTGCTTTTTTCATCTGCCTCACTCCTTTCTAGCTGTTACTGCTCCTTATGGTATATGCTGTCATTCAGGTTATATGCCTCTGCTCTATGCAGTGGTCTGTCAAACATCTACCTGAAAACCTAAAGTCTCCATCCATTTTCATCTAATGCCACTAATACCAGAAAGCAGCTGCTGCACACCCCTCTGTCCTGTTCTGCTTTTACTAGTTTCTCTAACATATGTGTCTCCAGTTACCTTTAGTGTCTCACCCTTTGAGAAGTTGCACTTGTTTCTCCTACAAAATAAATCCCCAGCTAAAGGTTTCTGGCAACCTGGGTGCACTGCCATGCTTCAGCATCGCAGGATGGGCTGATGAATTGGCCAGTGTAAAAGAACCCCCAAAAATGACGTCGATGGGGAAGCCCCAAGAAATTACCCATTTAAACAGCAGCTGACTATTAGCCTGAGGCTTCTGGAGGCTCACGTTTTAATGAATGCCAGTAAACCAGCCATTCCTGAATATGTCTGCCCCTACACAGATTCCAGAGGGTTGGTTTTTTTTTGGGTTTATTTATTTAATCTTGTCTTGCTCCCAGTCAAAAAGCTGAATACCTGTGATCAGTAAGGGCTGGCAATTTGAGGAACCACAGTAGAACACAGAGAGCATTTCAGACAGAGACTATTTCAGACAGAGACTATCACATCAGTTCAGCACAAACAATTGTAGCAACCTTTAAGAGATAAGGTTTAAAAAGAAATGACAGTATTGTTTAATCCAAGTGAAACTAGATGCATTTCTTCCATTTCAACCAATTTTTCCAAGCTTAGCCCCTACAAATTCACATGCTCCATTTCCATTTCACAATCAGATACAAACAGGGACTTTCTTGTGATGGTTGTGAATGTTTTATTACAGTCTTATCAATAAATTACTTCTCTGAAAATCAGTTTTTCAGAACTAAAATCTAATCTGGCAGGCTTCAGTAAGTAACAAGATCAACACAGCCATGCAAACAAAATATTACTAAGTTACTTTAATAAAATTTTATCACAACAACCTCAGGAAGAAGAGCGTGTCCTGGAGACTCAGACAGTTATTATTGGGTTTTTATCGATATTTTGGATTCTTTTTGTTATGCCCTAGCCTCTGGTACACAGCTGTCTTCATTTTGACGCCAGAACAGGATAGGTCTTTGGGTGCCTTTACACCAGTGGCTCTTGTTTCAATTCATAGCATTCTAATAAAAATAGTACCATCAGTGTTCAGTGCTCATCATGGTACATTTAAGCAACTGGTCATTGCACTGAAACAGAATTTCTGGAGAAACTGAGCCTATTACTAAACAGTAATTGCTCACAAAAGGTCTAGCTCCTAAGTCTTTTCAGTATGTGACATTTGTTTTCTGTTCAGCACCTTTTATGATGTTTATTAAACTAACTTTATTATGTTGCACACAGTGGGATATTCAGAATTCCACCTTGACCTTCACAGCAGTATCTAATACTGCCTGGAAGATAACCAATGTATGTTTTCTTTGTATGTACAATCAGAATTATGTGCTTGCAGCTACTTGTAGACAAATACTTACTATTTCAGTTAAATACAAGAAAACCTAAGAACATTGAGACACTTGAAAATAAGCATTACTGTGTTTTTAATGTATTTTGGATGGTTTAGCTCAACTTATTCATTATTCTTGATTTTCAGGGCTTAATTACACACAATTTTTACAAAAGCAACATCATGTCAACATTAATCACACATAACGTTTAAGATTTTTTTTTTTGTGCAAAACTTAAGCAATAAGTCTTATTAGTACAATAAGCTGAAAAAACAAGGGATGTTTAAAACAATATTCACAATCAGTGAATTTTTATCCTTACTTCCATCTTTTAATGTGGAATCTAGAATTCCCATCAGTAAGTGCTATCTGAAAATTACCAATTTTTACCTCTTTGTTTCAGCTCTTGTTATTTGGAAGAGAGTCAGAATGTATTTTTGTACTGGGTTTTTACAAACAATTAAAACAGCAGTTTAAATTGATAAATACAAATTAACACATTTAAAAGGGTGAAAAAATACATACTGAAGGCATCCACCTAAATGGTGGATATTCAGAAATATAACTGATATTATGATTTTCCACTTTGAATTAAAGATTTTAGCAAATAACTCAAAATTGTGTTTAAAATATTAAAAACCAAAAGTAATTCAATTCAATAGTTAATTTTAATTAAAATCTTTAGCTTGGTTGATATGAAGTGCTACCAGCCAAGGCAGTCACAAAGACTGTTTCATGCTTACATAGCACAATATAGACAAATATCTCCTTCAGAAAGAGAGAGATTATGTTTGGTTAGGAACAGAGTCAAAATATTTCCTGAATATTTTAGGTACCTTTGCCTTCTGCATCATAAATATGTGCAAGAATTTAAATTGAGAAAAAAATGCACAGAATTCTATTCAAGCTTTAAGATGGTGCTATCATTAGTTCAAATTCTCTATTTATAAAAGTATCAAGAGCTGTTCAGTAGTCAATTTAATGTTCAAAAGCAGATCAATAGTTTTATGTAAACTTGTTAAAAAAGAAACCATCACATAATTTGGCTTTAAAGTGACAAAGGATTTGCTTAATATGATCTACTAGGCATGTGAAGAACTAACATCAAACTACAAAATCAAAAAGATAGAAACTGGATTATCTCTAATACTGAAATACTCAATTAAAATATATAATTATATAAAGAATCTCTAAGCCATATAATTAACATTCGTTACAGTGATATTCTTCAATCCAGTAATAATCCTTCCTATATGGAGGCTGCATGTTAACTAAAATACACTAACCTGTTGTAGTTACCAATTAAAGAACATCATTATTCTTCCTCTGTCTCTCTTCCACCCTGAATTTACTAAAAACCAGATTAGGCTTTCTACTTAAAGAAAAAGGGAATTAAGCTCACTAACCAGATGGCTATTCCCTAGCCCTAATCAAAATCTTGTCAACTTATCTACAATTGTTAGGTTCGGGCTGGTAACAAATCTTTCAGTAAAGTGATAAAAATAGATGGAACAACTAACAAGCCATGTTCTGTATTTTAAATCCTTGAAACCTACATATTAAAATATTTATGGAAGCATGAGTGCTAGTGACATCATCAACTCTTTCCAAATGAACATTGGGGGTTGGACTAGATGACCTTCAAAGGTCCCTTCCAACCCAAACCATTCTGTGATTCCATAGAAGCTGCACAAATAGAAACGATGCCTTGAAACAAAAGGGAATAAAATCCAACAGAAGAAAGATTTCCTAATATTGAGACCCAATTTCTTTCAAACTAACATATGTATTTCAGTGACAGACAGTCCTGGCCCTGTCCCTCTTCTAAAATCAGGTTCATAACCTGTTATCATTCCAATTAAGTTAAAAAAAATGTCCTCTTAAAATATTGTATATAGAGCTCAGGATTCCAAAAATGAAATAAGCAATTTCATATTCTTGCTATAAAGCATCAACAAAAAAATATGAATGTTCACAAAGAAAATAAATTGCATTTTATACAGTGTATCTATATTGATACAGTTCTCTGTGTTAGTGGAGAATTCAGCATCTTTAGAAGTTCAACTTGTGCAAAATTCAGTTACATTTTGAAGAAAATTCCAGTTTAAAAATTTGTATGTAATTTCATATACAACAGGCCAATAACCTAAAGAACAGTCTCAAACAATGCTGTACAAAGCTTGTTTCAAATCTCCCTATACCCCCAAAAAGGCACTAAGTGGTTTAAGTGTGCAAATGGCTTCTTAGAAGAAACAGTGTGCAAACAGAGCCTGTTCCATTAGCTCCATATTCTTTAGTAATTTCCTAGAGAGTATTGCTATTAAACGCTATCTATGGTATGACTTTATAAGAACAGATGATAGTCAGTCCACAGAATCACAGATATCTTTCACTTTCTGATTGAAGTCTTCAGGTTGATCAGCATACACATAATGACCTGCACCAAGGATAGCCTAGAGGATAAAGGTGAAGAAACTGGTCAAAATCACAAGAATGTAATAACAAAAAAAACCCCAAACTGGGATATGCGAAGAACCTGACTTTTACACACTACATACTTGATACATTATTACTTGAAAGGACACATTTTAAAACTGGAATTGATCTCTTGCACCCAGCCTGTGTTAAAGCAGTTAGTACATCTGCTGCTAGGCGGTGGTATCACACAGCCTAAAAAGGACTGTAAATGTAAGGAAAAACAAAAGCCTGTTTCACCTGTTGAAGGAGCTTTGCTACAAAGGAAAAGACAGTAAAACTACTGCTTATTCAACTGCGCACCTCACTGGAAAAAACACAACAAACAAGCCAAAAGGACCATTAAAGCAGACCCAAGCCACTGCAAAACAAACTTAGTAGAACATGCTTTACATATCAAACTTCTGATTCATCTTCATCCCCTTCATTCTCCACTCAAAGAGTTCTGTGACGTTGTTCTTTACTTCTCTTAAGTGTTTGCATTAGAGAGAGCATCAAATAATTTGTATTCTCTTATTATAAAAATGATATGTAAGAGACTAAAGAAAATATTTTATCCTAGTACTTAAGAACTCAAGAAGCTTACATTGGGATTTTCTAGACTTCTGGAAGAAGATTTCAACCCTCTGAATTAACAACTACTATGTTAAGCAGGAACAAGTAAAATCCAAATGATGCAATATATGGGGACAAACTCTCACATTTCTGACCTAGAGTATTTCACAGTAACCCTGTAACAAAACTAAGGGTTTAAGTAACCACATACATCCTGGTTACCCTATTTCTGCAATCTACCTTTCTCTGTCAAATCTGTTATGAAGCAAGCCATAACCATAGTGTAGAGCAAATGTACCTGACCTATCTTCCTTCTATTTTATAATCAGCCCAAGATTAATTTGCATTTAAATCTATTTTTCTCCTCCTGCTATTAAAACACTCCCTCTTAAATCTCTAATTGGAGCCCATAAAAGTATAGCTATGTTATTGTTGCAAAAAACACCACAAACTCAAAGTAAAAATTAATTAGAAATAAACACACACAATAAAAGCCAAGAACCTCTGTGCACTTTACCAAGGATGTCACTGCCAATCCATGTCTCAGCCTCATGAGAAACCTCCTGTATACATTTTTTTTGAACATCCCTGTAATTTCTACCAGAATTTACCTTTTAAAATCTGTATTGGGCTTGACAAAATTTTAACCTGGACTACAGCAAAGTTTTCCACAGTCCCTACTAAAAGCCACTGACCAGACTGGAAAGAGCTGCCTGAATGGTATGTGCTTATCCTAGCAATATATTGTACACTTCCCAACACTGACTTTTTGTTACAGCTTTCTCTCTGGGTAAGCAGTTAAGCGACACTTTCAGTCTGAATGTCAACATTTATGAAAGGTTTTTTTTGCTCTTTAACACATGTAACAGTTAAATAACAATGTCTTTTCTCCAAGTTCCATCTCTGCTGGCAGATATACCAAGATTATAAAATTTTGAGTGACTTCTTGTAGTGTACTGTCAGCATCACATATTGTACACTTCTGTCCAGACAGATCTAGACATCAGTAAGAAGACAGCTGGTGCATTCAAGCATTTTATCACCTCACAGCATTGTAACATATATGCATATTCAATTATCACAGCTGACTGAAGTGATAATCTGTGAAGAATACTTCTAAATTTGGTTTTACAGAAACAAAAAATGCAGTGTGCACATTTGCATCAAGTTGCGAGCACACACATTTTAAATGATGATTCCATACTTGTAAACAACAATGTGTTAGGTAGCATGACAACACTAAATATTTCTTTAATGACAAAGACAATAACAAGAATCTAAGCACAGGTACAAACCACTCTTCTCAGAGGAGCATTATACAGATTAGAACAGTTTATGAGACTCTCTTCACTACATCACACATATATGCAGATACTAGGACTGCTGTGGTTTAAAACACAGAAAAAACTCCAGATACTTAAAAGTGACCACAAAAACCACTCGTGTTAGCCCACTGTAGAGCAAAATATTTTATAGAGTGGAAGAATGACCTTGCTGAGAGATCTAATTCAGTTCCTAGTGCTACAGTAAGTTTCCTTCTTACTCTGGGAACTCAGTACTCTTTTGGCTAGCTTTTCTCTGATCTAACACTTGCTTTTTCTCTCCCTGTTACAGAAATAAGAAATTATTACCACAGGCTTTAAATCAAAGGGCCAGAGAATATACCACACTTGGTATAAAAAAGCATAGATTCAATTTAAACAAATACACACAATAAACAAACAACTGCTTTAAAAGTCAACTTACAATTGTCTTCACATATGAATTTGGTCTCAGAGACTGGATAGTGCTGCCAGAATTACCGTCTATACACGAACGTGCTCCATAGACCACAGTGATAGGAATGTCTCGATCCATTTGTGGAATCCGTTGCAGCATCGGCCTTTTTGCCCATCCGTAAGGGATAGTCATGTTCTTGAAAGCTGTTTCACCACTTCAAGTCATTCAAAAGGGTAAAAACAATTACATTTCCCTTGGATCTGCCTTTTTTGTATATAGGAGTAGCTCTGTGTTTTGGTAGCACAGAGTGCCGTTGTACACGGGGCTGACTATTAAGAAATACAAGTTTTCAAGGTTTGCATGTAATTTTCAAAAGAAAGAGTCCATATTTTCACATGTTAGTGAACTCTAACACTTGAAATAATGAAATGCCTTACTTGAGAAGTTTTTTCAGAATTTTTTTACAAATTAAATCACTGTAACAATATTTTTATTAAAAATTGGTGCCCAAACTCTCTCAGAATTAACACAAGAATTAATTAGAAGAAATATGGAATTAGGGCAACTTTTACATTTCTCAGTTTCTGGAATTCAGAAGAAGTGCAATGCTATTTTTTTTCTTCAATTAATACAAGAAATGTTACTTTTTTAAAAAGAAAAAGCATGCACACTTGTCATAGACATTGGAGGGAGTAGCAGGCACTCAGTACGTGAAAGACGGACTTGAAACATAGAAGCTCATACTCACCTGGGTGACTGCACATTACAGTGATAGATATATTCAGCCACAGTGTTATCATCAAACATTGATGAGTATTTTCGCTTGAAATCTGGTCTTAAACGCTGAACAAGGCTTAATCCTGTTAAAACAGAAAACACTATTAGAGGAGGAATTATCAGGTTGCCTAACGCTTTTTATTACAACTCTCTAAACACATACCCTTGAAACTCATGGCTAAGCTTAATGACTCTTAAACCCATGTTTTGTTTCATCACTTGCATGTCTTAGGAAAGCATGATGGCATTACATCTAAACAGGAATGAAATATAAATATTCTAAAGGCTTTTAAGCTGCACCAGGAGAGGGGCAATTCACTCCCTGCTGAATACATAAAAGGAATGTTTGAAAAGGGCCACTGCAGCAATGGAAGAAATGTGCCTAGGGGACCAGCTAAAGGGCTAAACAGATTATCTTTTTGCCACCAGTTTAGTCTCACATGATACCAATACTGTCTTTCTCCTTGCTCCGGCAGCACCGGGTTGGCCAAAAGCATCCCACCTTTCAGAACCAGAAAAACTGGTTGAAAAAGCTGGGATGTTTTCCCACCTGAGATACAAGTCTCTGCTCTCTTTTTACAGAACAGTCATCTCCTGAAGCTAGTTCATCTAACCAGTGCTTAAAGAACAGAAGTCTATGCTGAAAAACAGGTGTAGAAATCTTTACATGTGTGTAAGACACAAAACCTGGTGTAAATTAAGAGTTTTATTAACCTTTCGTCCATATGGTCTCCTAACAGCCAAGAACAGCAGAGAAGCAGGTTCCTACAGGGGCTGGTTCAGGCTTTTTAAAGCTGAGCTCCTCTTAAGAATAATTCCTTTATGAAGAAGCCTCTTGTCGTTGACCAGATGGATCTTTGGGACAAGAGCCTCATCAAAGGCTAATCTTATAAATGTTATTCATCCCTGAAGTTTGCAGTTTACCACTTGAGTTTATCAGCTGAAAATGCTGTTGTTAATCTGTGCAATTACAGTGTCACTTCTTCCCACCCGTCCCTGGCCAAAGGCCTGGTACTATTTATGTAGACCTTGTCACAATGATCTATGCTTTTGTAACCTTGAGATTATGCTATTGCAACACACCCTTATGTATGCTTTAAATCAATTGAGAAAACAAATACAATGTAAGAGAAAATAACTCCCTTATGAAACAGTGCTTTAAGTCATGAAGTGATGAAGATTTTGCAAACATTCTGCAATTTGCTCTGCTGCTTGTATTTTCTATATAGAGAGTTCAATTGCTGGACTTGTGTCTTTTTCTGTCTGTCTGTTTGGGTTGTTTTGAACATGGTCGATACAGCTAGCTTGGAATATAAGTACCTGGAAGAAAGAGACCAATCTGTGTTTTCCCCCACTATCAGCACGGAGGCTGCAGCATCACCATTTCCAGCAATGAGGGTAGTGAAAGTTACCAAATTTTAGAATTCACTTTCCATTTTCATAAAAAGTGGTTTGTCTGTGCATTCAATTGCAAAACCATTCTCCTTCCCTAGGAATTTACAGGGAAGAATAAAACAAGGAGTCAAGACACCTTGAAACAAATTTTAGAATGAAATTACACTGTTTCATTCTTGGAATGTTTATTGAAGACACTCTGAATTGTCTGGCTGATGCTTTCCACAGTGTCTATGGAAATGCTAAAAGAAATACTATACTGGAGACTCTGAGTTCCACAGAAAGGGTGTGGTCACAGTGACATTACTGTTGTTCTGAGCTCTAGGAACAGAATGCACAAATCCAACCTAAGCACTGCAAGTTCTATACTATGAGCCCCTTCTGGGCGACTGTTCCAGTTAAGTGCAGGAAAACGTGCAAATCAACTAATTGAAAACCACTCAAAGAGAGCTCTCTGGATTCTCTCTCTCTCCAGGGTTTAAGTGTCTGCCTGTGGGTCTGAATAAATATCCATGCGATACCATTGTGATATCCAAAAAACACAAAGTCTGCCTCACATTAAGTACCTCACTCATACCTCCGGACAAGAGAAACTGGTTTTATAGTGAGGATTAGACAGCTGTGTCTGCCCAGCAGCTTAAGCACATGTGCATGTAAAAGCAAACATGGGTTTGGTTCAGTGCCTTCATCAGGGTGGGTTTGATGCCTACTTTGCAGCACAGTGTTCAAACTTACCCTTCTCTAAGCACTATGCTTCACTTGGCAAGAAGTGCACATTAAGCTGATGATGGAAAACTTTTTTAACACGTGGACTAAGAAATGGATACAAATTTTTGAAAAGCACTGCCCTCCACAGCAACCTATAATCGAGGCTGGGTTGGGGATACCTTGCCAAGACAGGGTCTATTTCTAAAGCATGGTTTTGACCGCACTTGCTAAGGGAGAGAACTTCTGCTTTGAACTCTTCCACATGGACTGATTTATGCATGCATTTGTTATTGAATAAAAGGTATTAAATCAGTGCTTATCACTCAATATGCTTCAGTTTATTTTGTTAACCGATTTAGCATTTTACTTTAAAAAAAAAAATCACAACATTTGTACAAAATATGTTGCTAGCCTGAAAAAAAGCTCTTTTAGTCAGAATCCTGAAAAGAATCAAATATATCAGCATATTAAAAATATATATTCTATAGAAAGAGATTTAGGAAAAAGATGTGGTTTAAAAATAAACAAAAGCCTAGAAATGTTACTAGTTTAGTAGACTGAATACTGAAGGTGATGACAAGGTGAGTTAATTGTAACTTGTGAGGGGCCTGAAGGATATCTTTTTCCAAGCCTTTCCAGCAGATACTCCTGTAGTACCCACAGTAAAAGACTCTTTCCCTCTATAGGGAATACATATGATGAATTTAAGATTTGATCATACCCTTCTCCCCACTCCCCTCAAACTTAAACCATAGTATTTTTAGTCATCCCTATCTGGTCCTAGTATTAGGGTATATAGAGTTTATCTAACATCTCATCAGTGCTGTTGAAGAAATGTAGAAATACAAACGATAGACTGACACTGTAATACAGGACACCAATGAGACCCACAAAAATTGCCAGAGTAATAAGAAAATGGCTAATGGAAAGAACCCAGTTTCAATTGAACTCCTCAAACACAATGAGTTTATGGAAGACTACCTTCTAGTGTTAACCAGATTTGGAAACCCTGTTTGTCCATCAAACTGCAGTTGGAAGGGAAACTTAAATGGACTGTGACTAGAGGAAACCAGAAAAAAAATATTTTCACATTCATGCCTCTTTGTTGGGCTTTCCCAAAAGGTGTTCACATAATCTGACTCACTGTAACTGTGGCCAACAATAATATAATGTAGCTTGCTATGAACTATCATACTAGTATCTCTAATAGAAAGAGCTTGCCCTCTTGTCCTGAAGAGTTCATCTTTCCTCAAGCCCTTCTACCTTGTCCTCCAACTCTTTTCTCTGTGGGTGATACAGGTTTGCAACAAAGGTTATTGTAATGGGGTACCTACCCTGTGTTTAACAAAAACAGAAACAGCATTTATGAGTAGCTAAAACTCACCAAAGGGTCCTGCTATCCTCAGCCCAGCTAATGGATTAAATGGACTCAATATGGCTCCTAGTGCTTTGATCCAGATTGGAATTGGTCTTTCATGTTCAGCATTGTCAGGCCTCTCTGGAAAACCCCATGGCTCCACTAAGATAAGATGTTTCACCCTGTAGGCAGAAAAGGTTCAGAGGTTTAGAGTACATTAATTTTTCTTTGAGCAAGTATGACAGAAATGTGCTATCTGTGGACTATGCAACATGTTTTAGTCACTTCTATCAGAATGGCTTATTACCTAGTTTATGATTCATCAATGGTTTTGCTTTCGATTGCTAATTAGAGAGACTGAATTGCAACTAATCATATGTATGAACATCAGAAACTGGGAAGCTCATGTCACAAAGAGAAACTTGATATTCGATAGCTACCCAGTCATACACATATGAAAAAAGGTCCAGTCTTGTTTCTATTTTTAAAAGCAGCCTCATCTATAAGCTCAGTCAGTATTACTTGCAGAAGCAGTTTAATTTGAGAGAAAAGAAGATAATTGCATGCTTTTCATTTAAGTAAAATTGCTAAAAGTCTTGCTTTTTTAAGCCATCTAAGATCTGTTGTAAGAAGAGGTGAAATTTACCTGAAAAATCATCTTATCAAAGTAAAATTCAAACAGGCAGAGCAAAATTAGCAGCTGTATTCTAAATGTATTGATTTTAGGTCATGAAAGAAATATCAGAGAGTCAATTTATAAAATTATTACTCAAAGGAATCTCACTACACAGAGCATAGCAGGAGTCTCCAGCACATGCAACTATCAATTTCTTCATGCTGCGAGTCCTCCTCCTCCTCCTCCAAAAAAAAATTCTATTTCATTTTGGTAGGTTGGAATCATCCACTTCTGTTTAATCCCATAACAACACCTACTCAAACTGCCCTAGATATTGCCGATTTCTGAAAAAGTGACTCTTCACTATAGGTTTGCATATTTAGTGATTTTCCATGCAAGCTTCATGATCTTTACTTTCTTCTTCATGATATCCTTCCCTTTCAAATCCTTGAGATTAGGTATTTAATACAGCAGAGTTCTTTGTGCCTTAAACAATGTCAGAAGCGATTCCAAAGGCTATTTTTCTGGACTATAATCAGTTGGGAAAACAAAAATCTATACCTGAAATGAGGGGTTGAAAAGGATTAATCTCACAAAGATGTTTCTTGGCTGTCAACTCAGACACGAGCACATCTGCACCCAGCAGTAAACACCAACAGTAAGAGGACTGGGTAGAATTTAACTACACAAACCAAGCAGGAGAGATTAGAGGCAGCGAGGAGCTGTTCAGGACAGCCACACATTCTGTGTGCAAACTACGACATGAAACATAACACAGCAAATACATGAATAAAAATACAGTAAGCTTTTTTTCATATTTCCTTTCAATAATTTCCTTCCCATTTGGCATTTCTCCTTTTAGTAATCAAGACTAAAACATAGCCTAAGATAATGGGAAATGGACCATGACAATTGTTCCAAAAGTAGTAGTCCAGAAGCTGCAGTATTTGAAATTCATGACCTATCTCCCTCTCAGGAATATTCTAAATGGGAATATTCTAAATCGTTTTGGATTGGTTATCTCAGTTGTCTCATGAACAACTTTGGTACAACACAGTAAATTAATGGATCATCTAAGCCTGGAGAAACAGATCTACTTTCCTAACAATATGTATCCAGAATCCCTTAAGCCTCTAATGCATTGTTAGATAATCTGTCTGAAAGCTGTCCTATATTTATCACTCGACGCAATGCTGTCTTAAGATTCTACCAGTCAATTTACTAATTTGATGGTGCTAGTTTAATTTCAGAGAGACGTCAACAATGTGAAAGCACAAAGTGAAATGGCCCCAAATTAATTAACCCCAACCTAAGCACAGTAAGGCATGAAGTGTCACTTTTGATGTAAGTCAGCAGGGCATGGAAACAATACCCCATCACACAAGGATGGGATAGCACCATTTATAGAAACTATAGAAATGATCCCTACAAGAAACAAATCTGCTCAAAGTTGTTTTATGCCCAAAAGAGTAACAGGTTTCTATCCCTACAGCAGAGGACTGCATTTCTTCATTGCAATTCTGGATTTAGACACACACCTACTTTCATATATATTTCCAGCCACATGTGCCAGCTGTTGTCAACTTGGAAAGAAAGAGGCAAAGTGTTTTAGGAAAAACTGATGATTTTATTTCAAAATCTCCAAATAATCATATATGGTATGAGTCAATTTAAATGTAATAGAATAAGATATGTTTTGTGTAATACAGAATCTGCCATATGATGTGGAAAGTTAAACTTTTATTCAGTTTTTCAGAGGAGTCCACTACATGTATCTAAACAAATCGATACAGAATGATCTCGGTAGAATCCTAGCTCCAAGAGAAGGAGACAAGGGCTATATAACCAGTCTCTCTCTCTCTCTCTCTGTATATATATAAAAACCAAAACAAAACAAAAACAAAAAAACAACAAACCCCCCCAAAACCCCAACCAGTCAAGCTGTTCGTTTCAGGGGAAAAATTGAATTATTTGTTGGCCACAATGTGGTGTAGAAAATGCTGATGAAATAAAATTAGACGACCACTGTGGGCAGGTTGTTTTGCAAAGAAGAAATATGGAGTGGCATACAGACAATTTAAACCAAACAGCCACTAAACCAGTTTTTATATCAACATACTGACAACAGGCCGACTGCTAGCATATAGGCATAAATAACCTAGGGCAATTACATTGAGAATTTTCATGTTATCCACAATAATGGGAAGTTTGGCAGAAACTGGCCGATTTTCCTTTCACAAACCTACGTTTGATCAGAGATGTTGCAAAACATATACTCATAAATACTATCCTTGCTATTTCACCTTATAACTTGGCAAGGGGGTGCTGAACAAAACTGAAGAGGTACAGAAAAGTACACAGAAAAGCATGTTTACTATATCTACTTATATCTATTCACCTGGAAACAAATCATACAATGGGCTTACAATTCAGTATCAAGTTTGCTCAAACCAGTGCAGTTATTTATTTAAAGACAATCTATAAAGAGCCTGATGAAGTAAAATCTATGTTAAAAATCACTAGTCAAATAGAGAAAAGGAATTCCTTTATTTCACATACCTTGATGGGTATTTTAATGAGTAAGCAGTAGCCAGGAATCCACCTAGGTTGTGTCCAAGTAAAATCATTTTTTCTAACCCCACCTCCTTTCTCCATGCTTCTATGGATTCCACAAACTGATTTTCTGCCTCCCGAGCATCAGTGTCAAAGTGTGGTCTGCTGCTACGTCCAAATCCCAAGAGATCGAAAGCATGAACGGTCCTGTTCTCACAGAGATCTTCAAAATTGAGAGCCCACAGTCCGACACCTCCTCCAAACCCATGCAGGAGAACAAGCGGAGTTTTATGCGAAAGGTCCGGAGAGAAAGTCAGTGTCCATATTTTATTTCCATTAAATATATACACGTATCGTTTATTGTATGTGCTTGCAATACCTGAAGAAAGAGCGGGGAAAAAGGATGCTGCTAGACATGCCTAGTAAAATGTGAAGTACATTCTACAGAAATCACTGTTTTAAATAGGAGCTCCCTTTCCAAGGAGGGAGTATACAATCTAAATAAAGGAACAATAAAAATCTAATTCTAAACCTCTTCATTTCATCACAGTGTAAAACCGTATTTAAATGCTTCTTTCATTATATCTAATGTAAATTTAAAGAAAATATATCTATAAATCTTATTAAAAAACAAAGACTTACATTTTAGCATTTTGTCCTCAGCCTCTTTAAGGTGCAGCAGTGATGTGGGACACCAGGCAGGAAGCCAGCTGAATAACCATCCTAACCTACAACAGCAATACAAAATAAAAGTTTATTGATCAAGATGGTATTTTTTTTTTTTTCACCATTTGATGTTTTGAAGACATGTCCTTTGCTGCTCTTCAGAAAAGAGCTGATGTAAATTAGATGCCATGGGGGACTGAAGTGCAGAGTGGGAGGAAACTCACTTTCTCCTGACTTTTATAAAGTGGTGTCATGATC
Source organism: Chloroceryle amazona (assembly GCA_027560015.1). Taxonomy (NCBI): domain Eukaryota; kingdom Metazoa; phylum Chordata; class Aves; order Coraciiformes; family Cerylidae; genus Chloroceryle; species Chloroceryle amazona. The sequence continues at coordinate 14,339 of JANHFX010014774.1, read as the reverse complement.
AAGGGCGTGCTTCAAACAGTGTGCTGTTTCTCCACTGTGCTCCTTATCAGAGTGTACTGATATATCTCCATCAGAGCAGGCTCCTTCTGTGAACTTGGAGACACAAGCACTCATGCCAGCCCGACAAGCTTGGCAGGATATATGAAAACTATCATTGGGGTTTCCAGCCTCCTCTCGAGTTCCCCTGGAAATAGGCCAGCACATGCATTACCTCACATGAACCTGTTATTTCCAAAAAAGCAATGAACCATGCACTTTCCAGCCTAACCTGAACTGATGCATACCCTAGATAAATTAAAAACATTAAAAATAAGCCAGTTTATTCTAGCAAAGCAAAAACCTATGGCCTTCATTACTAACTTAGAAACTAAGTCCCAGAGGAAAGAGAGTCATTTCAATTCCCCCAACAGAAGCTGATTTCACAGCTGTCAGTTACTATCTTGGTAGTACTATCTTGACCATGAGAGCAGGGGGAATGACTCAGCTAGCAGCATTGCCTCACCAACAGTGCTTCAAAGGACACAGCAACTGGGTACAGTTCTTCCTGAATGACAATTTATCCCTTGATTTCAACATGGAATCCTCTTTTTCCTCCTCTCTCCTATTTTTGAAGTGCCTCAGACTATCAGTGCGAGGGCTGTTACTGTAGGGCCCCAGACCATTCCTTACAGGGAAGAGGATAAGGTCACCAAATTCACAATTAACTTTCTTTAGCACTTTTTTCCCTATACTGAACCACTTTCCAGTTAGCTACTACTATTTTCAGGACTGAATGCTGCCAAGTATTAGTTTTACAGCAGTTAATGTTAGGAGACTATAAGGTTCCTAACAACCAATTTTTTTCAAAGTGTCCTCAACACAGTAACAACAAATTAGAAATCCTCCCTGCCAAGTTCTTTATCCCAATGACCTTTTCCCCACTTTTTTAAGGGCCTGAGCTACTTCACCTGCATAGCTACTTAAGTGTGAGACAACATGAAAGGTTTCCCGAGGGTGCACAGTGCAAGCAGCACTTTTCACAGAAACATATAAGGGGTATTACAAAAAAACAACCCTAAACCATACCTTTTAAAAAAGGATTAATCATCTATTCACCCATGCCTACTGCTATTCAGTATTATTTACTTCTCTGAGTAAATAATGTAAATAACCTTCCTAAACAATTGCACCTTGCACATCGTCGTAATGGTGTATTGAGGGACTGGGAAGGGATGGTTGTACAACCTTCCATGCTGTGTCCTCATGCAATCTCAGAAATGAGGAACTCAGCATCTTACAGGAATGGGCATCCAAGTGTTTTGCTTCCCCACTACTCAATGCATTTATTTAAAAGTAAGATTTTTAAAAGGTTAAAGCTGGACTGAGTCAAAACCAATTTCATCAACAAGTAACAGTGAAATCTGAATTTAGCAATATTACTAATTGCGTCCAATCTCAGAATCACAGAATGATAGGGGGCTGGAAGGGACTTCTGGAGATCATCTAGTCCAACCCCCCTGCCATGGCAGGATCACCTAGAAAAGGTTGCACAGGAGCATGTTCAGGCGGGTTTTGAATGTCTCCAGAGAAGGAGGCTCCACCACCAATCTGAGAAGCCTGTTCCAGTTCTCTGTCACCCTCATGGTAAAGAAGCTCCTGCTCACGTTCAGGTGGAACTTCCTATGTTCAAGTGTCTGTTACCTCTTGTCCTCTCACTGGCCACCACTAGAAAAAGACTGGTCCCATCCTCGTAACAGTCACCCTTAAAGTATTTAAAAGCATTGATAAGATCCCCTCAGTTTTCTCTTCCCCAGATCAAAACAGATCCAACTCGCTCTACCTTTCCTCAGAAGAGAGATGTTCCAGTCCCCTAATCATCTTCACAGCCCAATGTTATGAATTACTTGAATTACTCTGCTAAATTATTAAACAATAGCTATGTCACCACCCTTCTGAGCCAAACATTCTGCATTTTCATTCATAGCTCTTAGGTCAGAGGCACAAACCCAGTCACTATTTCCCACAAGTCAAAACTATATGAAAAGTTTCTTCTTGGCAAAACCACTGATTAGCAAATAAACTTCTTTAAAGATTTTTTTATTTTACAGAAGTGTATAGCTGCAACATGTCAACATGAAGACAGCGCAGAGACACGACCACAATGAAATAAAACGAAATCTAAGGTTTCTCAGAATTTTATTTCCTAGTCTTAGGGTGACATCTGGCTACTCAGGAAAAATATAAAATTTTATCAGAGTGGGAAAGTTGTAACATAGAAGCCCACTCTTTTGATAGTTATCAGTACTTTCATCAGTGTTTATAAATACTGAGATTTTCACTCAGAGGAGACATCACATACACATAGTTTGACAAATACAGTCAGCAAGCTGAAACACTTAAAATAAAAATTTTGTCTGCAATTCAATCATTCTGTACTTCCTGAACTAAAAGAGCAAGGGAAGAAGGCTTTCTGTCAAGAAGTCTATATAGGAAAGTTATTTTGGAAAGAAAATATTTAGTTACCTGTATTCAAGACTTAATCCTTTGGTTTTCCCCTTCTCCTTCCAAAAATGATTTACCACATTGCTAGATGCTTTCCACACGTGGAGAACAATCAACTATTTAATTGATTTGAGTAATTTTTCTCAATGCTTTGGAAGACTAGAGTTTGGCTGTATCATTCCTTTTGTACATCTGTGCTACAGCTGTCTTCTAAATGCACACAGGAACGTCAATTGCTTACATGGCCTATCATTTTTATTTCTGTGATAGAAAGTAAAAAGAGCTGTGTAATGTCAAAAAAGAAGCAATGGACCTTTCAAGGCAGTATGCTCATTGGCAATGCAGACAGGGAAGAAAAACAAAGATTTCAGCAGTAGTTTCACATTGTCAGTGAGCTATCCGCTGACAGAAGAGGAAGACCCCACTCTGCTCTCATCACCCACCACTTCCCAGACACTCTGTTTCCATCTTTCTTTTTACAGAACTATAAGTCAACAGTGGAATCTTGTATCCTGAGGAGTTAATAAATTCATTGCACTTAGATGCTTGCTGTATCAAAAAAGTGTAAAACAAATCTGGCAATTGACAGCTCAAATTTCTACCACATTTATACTGGTCGTACAAACAGGTGTTACATGTCAAATTACCAAGGCACCTAATTAGGGGAATTTAACTTATATATTTTTAACATATGTATTTGTTTGTTGCCATGCAATAACACAAATTAGTGTGCACAGCCAGGCTGAAATAAGCAATCATCAGTAGGGCAGAGCACGCCATAGGATGTTTCCTCGCATTTCCTTTTTGGGGTCAGCTACATTTTTCACAGACACCTGAAAAAGTCTGGAGTACTAGAGGCTGGAAAAAAATCAGAGGATGGTAGGTGGGGGGCTGCTAACCTGCTAGGCACTCTCCCTGTCAACAGACTTATAGGATTCTTCTAACGCACCTGGGACAGAAGACCAGAAGGGAAAGCCCCAGAGACACGCACCAAACAGCCTTCGATATGGAGAAAGTCACAGTGATTAGCATGAGGCTAGAAGATTACTGAGACCATCAGTAGCCTCTGCTGACAGTCATAAATACAGTATTAAATAATGAAAAGAAAAACGACACAGGCACAGATATCTGACAACATGGAGCTGCAACTACTATGTGCAGGGGCCAAGCCACCACCCAGAACCTAACACATTGACTGGCTAGAGCAAGTGTCTTGTTTCCCTGGGTCTAAGCATGAACAAAGACGAAAATAAATACAAATAAAAATAATTATTTAAAAATAAATAATGATTACTATCTTTATAGATCTATGGAGTACAGAATAACTGAATATTGTGGGAAGTGTAACTAAGGAAATTAGCTGAATCAAGAATGTGCTGTCACAGTACATCTTAAATTGCCTGAGGGTAACTTTCTAAAGAACTGAGAATCAAGTAGAGGCAAAGGCAGAGTGAACCTGACTCATCCATCCACCTTCACTAATTAGGTCAGACTGGATGAAGAATGTGGCAAATAGGTAACTCAGATACTACCATTCTGTGACCTAGATTAAATCTGGTTAGCTTGGTGAGAATTGATTACATGCAAGACAACTGATGGATCTGTAGCCAGTTACAAATTCAACATACTCCACAAAAAGCTCATGAAAGTTTAGATAATACTGAAGAATTGAAAACATCTATAGTAACACTGAAGTATGCACTCAAAGAGCTGAACAGTCTATCTGATTTATGGCTTGTAATGTGGATTTAAAAAATGAAGCTCTACCATATAAATGTACATAAATGTACATAAATGTACATATGGAGCTCATCCTCTCGCTTTTCAAACTTTTTACTTATGTTTAGAGTTATATGAACGCATGGCTTACCGGATGTATTCAACAGAGGTTACTCTCCCATGTACACCAGCACTGTAGAGCTAGTTGTAATAATCTGTGTGAAGCCTATCTGGCCAAAAAGCAAATCAAAAAAATGTAAGCAACAGAACTATGCTAAATGTAGATTAAAAAAAAAAAAAAAAGATATTCACCTACATGAGGATTTGTCAAGAATTGCTGACCCATCAAGACAGGACATGAAGAGATCTTTCTACAATACTGAATATAAAAAACAGTTTTTCACCAAGAGTCTTTAATTTACTATGGTAACCAAAACTCCCACTATAGATCAAGAAACAGATGCTGGAACATACATCAGTGACAGTAGTGTGGAGAGTAGATATTCCTATCATTAAGATTACTTGGACTTAGGAATGACATCAGTAGGGAAGTCAGAGCTCAAGCTATACAACAATTACACCATAACTCACAAGCAAAGGATTACAGCAAAGTAACTGAATGAACAAAAGCAACAGAGCTGCCTATCTGTTCTCTATTTATTCCCAGAATTTCTGTTGAATGCAGGTGGTTTAACAAACCACTGGGGAAAAAAATACTTTGGAGAAAAATGCCATAAACCTATTTCTAACTAGTGTGTGAAAGAACAAGAAAACACATTTCTAAAACTCCAGTAAACTGAAAACTAAACTTGAGGAGATACAGAAGTGGCAACTATTTTCAGCTCAAGAAAGTTTTAAAATACTAGATCTACATATCTCTAAATCAATTCTAGGAACATACTTCTGTTTGGTGACACAATATTAAATGACTAATAGTGATAAGAAATTTAAAACACATAAGGTAGTACCACTAAAATAGGATATCACTTAATCATGAAGATTTAATTTTATGAACAGGTTCAATTTCTCCTATATGATTTCAGACAAGTCAGCAGTCTCTTTAGCATTTCAACAACTGTAATAATTTAAAATACAAGAAAATTAGACATTCAATCTTGGTAATCTAACAGTTTTCTGAGAATATAGTCAGAATCAGTCAAGCATACACAATCTATGTACAGTAACTGCTATTACAAAGGCTGTGCATCCAGGAGTAGAGCTTCTGCATGTACAGAAGAAGTCAGACATAGTAACTACAACAACAATTTGAATGAGATGTTCCTAGTACAAAAATTAGTCTCTGGCAGTTGCAGACAAACATTAGAAGAAAACTATTCCATTATTCCACTTTATAATCATTGCATGAAAGACCAATAATGTTGTAGTCTTCAGGGAAAGACCTTGAGGAGCATATTAAAGAGGAGAGACGTAGAAGCAAAAATTATGAACATGGTATGGGAATAGAAAAACCTCAGTCCTTTAACAAATGTCTCTTTACCATTTTAATGAAGTAACAAAAAAAGTATGAAATTACTGTGAATGGGTTAAAAAGGATTTTTTTTCTCCTCAGATGACATTAAAACTCTGCCTATAAAGTTCTGTTTAGATGAGTTTCAAGCCAAGATGCTCCATGCAATTAGAAGCTGTGAAACTCTTTTGATACTTCACTAACATTAAAATAGAATGTTTTGAAAACCTCTGCATAACATTTCTAGGAAGTGCAATGTACATCAGCCCCATTCCAACACAAAGCCCATGCCACTTTATTGCAGAATATTGCTACACTAGGCCAGAGGTAAAAACAATGCATTCCTCATGTACTTACTGCATCTTGAACTCTGTATTCAGAACATTCAACATCTGAATTAATGCGAAAATTCTGAAGCAAATTTTATTACTGTCTCTACTTATATTAACAGTGCTATACAGGGCTATCACTCATCAAAATTAACTTGAGGATGTAAATAATGAATGTGAATCCATAACAAATGATCCATATTCTGGCTGGTTTAGTGATACTAAATGTGTTATTTGAATTCACTTGATCAACCTCAGCACTCAGGCAGTGAAGACCTATAATTTTGCTCCCTCCCATGCCAAGCCTCAGTCATAGGTATACCTTGCTGTATACCTTGTATCATTGCGGCTCTCTCCCAATTTTCCTCTCTGTTTCCCAGTATTGCCTTTTTTCTTTTTATTTTTTTGTGGTTATCCATACGTATCCTATTTATATGTTTTTGTATTTTCTTCCATCCCCTTTCTAGCTATAACCAAATGTGTCCATTGCAGGGCACATGTTTATTCAGTACATATCACAAGCATGAAGTTTATCTGTGGACTGCCACCCAAGTCTGCAACCTGTAATGCTCATACTGCTTATAAAATAGCTGTGTTAGCACTCAGTGCAAAAAAAAAAAAACAAAAAACCAAACAAAAAAAACCAGCATAAAGCATATGTGTAATGATGAAGAAACCATGCATGTGGTTCAAGTCAGGTCACAAATATACTACAGAGAAGGTTACTAATTAATTCTAAAAAGCTTTCAGAAACACTGTTCCTCCCAAATTTACAACACACTCTCTAACATATGGACATTTCCCCTTAAAAACTTTACAATTCACTAGATGTTAACAGTAGCCAGCTAAGCAAGCTCTTGATTGTTTCCTTCCATCTCTTCTTAGAATCCATTATTTTAGACTTTGATTTAAAAGCTAAAACCAAATACAATCTAGAGAAAAGTCATGTTAGTAACTACAGACCAAGTATGGAAGTATATGGAGATAAAGATGAAGATGCAGAGGAGAGGTAAGGCGAGAGCTGCACAGACCCACTAAAACTACTCAACCTTGTGACAGAGATCATGTGTAACAGAGGTGAGGAACTACTAAGGACTTACATGCCTCTGCCTTCTCCACAGTAAACTCACATCTGATAGAACTTGCCATTGCCACTGCGGTTAAGTGTTTTAAAAATAACACATTGCACACTGCATTAAGAATTTGTGAAGAAAAGTATAATGAAAGAAAATGAAAAATTCCCCTTGATACCTTTAGATGTTTAGCATCTTTCTGCTTTCATTTTATTCATCCACCTACTGAAGAACTTCTGCTGTCCTTCAGATATTGCATAACATCAACCTTGCTTAAATCTTGTCAGCCTTCTCATACCTACCATGACAGAGACCTGTATTTCAGACTGTCCCTGAGTTTCCTCAAACAGGACAAGAACAAAACACACATGTAACAGGCACCTCTTAGAAATCTGCACCACTGCCCACCCACGCTCTATCCCACTTATCTTTTGTTTCTGTTCAGCATTGTATTGTGCACAATTTAGATCACAACTTCAGTGAGAGGGATGTTTTCATTTTTCTGTATGAAGCTATGTAAGAACACCTAAGACTATCTAAAACATACGATTATTCCCTTCGCTCTAAACATGCTATACACAAACGCCACTCGTACCCAAGTGTGAATACTGAAGATAGATTGCTTCGCTGCAGATCATTAGAATAGCTTCTACATTGTGTTACTTTATCAGTCACCTACAGCGAGACTTAACAGCTACCTGTGTCAAACTTCAAGAACTGGTATTCAATGTTTTGGGCTATCTAGCCTCATTTCCACTGCTTGGAAAACCTAAGAAATGTATAGCCATTTTCATAATAGACTGGTTTGTGTCTAAACAACTATTTTGTGACTAAACAGCAATTGCTTTACATGTCAAGTAAGTAGTCTTAAAAACAGGTAAGAAGTTAAATGGGTCTAAAAAAGCCATTTGCATCAGATGATCCCTTATGGAAAGGTACAATATAATTAATAAGCCTTTACTATCTGTAAAACACTTACTAAATGTGATCAAGAAAAAAAAAAAATCTACAATAGTCAGCAAGCACTAACCCATATAATTTCTTTTTTTTCTTCATGGCAATACACTTCCTCACTTCAATATACGAGTATACTTTCTCAGCGGCAATAAGGCACTCTTGCATCTTTTGTAACAGAAGACATTTTTACACCTTTATCTTCCCCTCCCTTTCTGTTGTCTCCTATGATCCTGCATTTTCTGTTACAATTTGTTCAGAGCACCTCCACGAGTCCTCACCGTGTTTTCTTGGTGTCACTTAAAATCCTCCTCTTTTACCCTCTTAACCGCATTCCAGACTGACCTCATTCCCTCACACAGCTTCACTGACTCACAAATCTCTTCTTCTCCACTGACCTCTCTCCTGCTGTTCAGTTTTTCATCTGGATCTTTCAGAGCTAATGCAAATGAAGACATTCACCTTTCCTCTCATGCCCTCTTCTCTCTGGCTATCAAAACAAATCACTTGCAAAAATCTATCCTAAAAGAATGTCAGAGTTGCAAGTAAATACTCAAAAATTATGAAACATGAGAAAAAAATTTCCTCAACAAGCAATTTTAATAAACCACTATATAAGAGGGAAGACAAAAGGTGATTTAATAATTTATCAGTTAGGAAAGTTGTTTAGATTCTCCCATAAAGTTCAGAAAACTCAGAGATCCTCTTGGCATGGAGTGTCCCTTCCAGAGGAGTAGGCCTCTACCTGAGCCTACCAGCCCCATAACAGGCTTTAAAAAGCTTAGAATATACCCAAAGTTACGCAATATTGCGTAAAGTTTATATTCTCCAGTGACCAATGCTATGGCAACCCCACAGCTAGTTGTCCCTCTGGATTTATGATTCCACTTAAATTTCCACTGTGGCTACAACCTCTGTCATTCACAGGTACCTTTATCCTAGTTTGACAGCTTTGTAGTAGAGTCTTTGCTTGATACTTGTGTGGTTCAAGGAGAAACTTTCCAATTAGTAGCAGTCTTTCTAATGCTGCCTCTGTAACCTGCCTTACTCCCCAACAGTAACATCCTAAATGTAAATTAAAAGCTATTACATAATTATGATCTTCCTCCACTTACCATATTTTTCTTTAAAGACTTGAGCCAGATGGCTGATAAATATAATCTTTTTTTTTAATGAGGGATTTCTGTCATAGCAGAGGTCTTGGCCAGGTAACCCACTGCAGGAGAGCAAGGTCTTCTATGGAAGGCAATAGAAATCTTCAGGCCAGACACTGCAAGTGTCTGTTCTGTCGTGATGGTATCCGTAAAAAAATATGTTCCTCTACTGCATACATGAAGCATGAAGCACACAGAGCATAGGATCACCTGCACATCCTCTGGTGGCAGTGGAAACCACACACTTGAATGCTGCTTCACCAAAGGCAGCATCTAGCGCTTCTACAGGCCACTGGAAAGAAGCAACTGAGAGGATGCCTTGCTGCTCAAAGAGAGGGCAAGACCTTCCACAGCTCACTGAAGCAAGTCAGTATGGCCTTCCAGCCTAGATGTGTCCAGCATTCAAACTTCTAGATTATTTTTCCTAATGTAGTCTCCCTTAGGAATCATAAAGAACTATGAAGAACTAAAGAATTCTCAGAAAAAAATCACAAACATATTTGCTGAATTATAAATGAAATGTATGGGATGCCCCAATTTTACTTATTTTGTTGTTAAAGTGTGAAACGAAGTCCAGGGTCCCCACTGTCACCTCATGAACAGATCCTGACTAAGTCTGTGTTCCTTCAGCAACTCCTTGCCATCAGCCCTGTCATCTGGTTTCCTGCTAAACTGATGAATTGTTCTTTGGGGTAGGAAACTGTATAAATGGATCTAACTGAAATCTAAAAATCCTCTTCACAAAGGTATATATTTCAGGTATAACCATGGACGACCAGTATGAGATGGGTGAAGCAAATGAAAAACAAACAAAACAAAACAAAAGAACAAAAACAAAACCACAAATAGAAAACTTCTCTAATCCTAAATATGAGTCAAGTAATATGTGATATACAAGTGAATTCAAAGAGGAGCCAAAAACAAGAAAAAAAAGCTGAACAGATCATCTACTTCAATATACTCACTGCAATTAATTTTTTAAATCTTTTTTTCCATAATGTTTGCCTACTGTTGCCAGCCAGTAAAAGCTGAACATTACCTTTCTGTCCTCTATAGTGTTTAATCAAGCATCTCATGGGTACATTTAGACAAGATTCTTCCTTGACTAGGGACAGGGCCATGACCATCCTTTTTCTGCCACTGGAATGAGAATATAGCCCCTATTATATCTTGTAATTTTTCTCTCCCCCTTGAGCCTGCTCTGGGGGAGAAGAGAGTTGTACAAAGAACTTCCTTCCCAAATTCATGGGTGGGAAAACCATTAGAAACAATCCTATAAATGCTTGAAAACCTGGCTCCACATACACTTTCATATGCTCACACAGATGTAGCACAAAAGGCATTAAGCACTGAAGACTGACACAATCCTGCCAATGAAAAAGACAAAATTAGAAATGCAGAAACAGCCTTTAACTGTTTCCCACCTGTGCTTACCACAATGCATTTATGTCTCACTTGCTCTTTAAAAATGCAAGTTGTAGGTAACAGACCCGCTGTCAGTTGCCTGCACTATAGGAAAGTCCCTTATAGCCTCCACTCACACAAAAAAAATCAGGACCCTTTCATCATTCTGCCTACTCAGTTTGCTTTAAAACTTAGATAATGCAATGAGCAAAAAAATGAAGCAACAATTTTGAGTTCAGTGTCCCTTCATGCTGAAATATCATGCTTTAACATACCATTATAATATCCCCATGAACTGTCCTGCTAAGAGGTAAACATAGGCTCTATTAAGCTTAATAAACTATTCCTCTGATTAATCAAATGGCTCCCTTCAAAACTGTGTAAAGAATTCCGTAATACGAACAAGCTTGAAGGATAATACAAAAATAACTGTGATTACTGCCACTGCAGTCTGTTTTAACCTGTTACTGCATGCCATTATTTTCTGAGATTAAGACCACTTATAAGCAATTTGATCTAGGCTCCTAAGTGCAGATCCCTTAAAATTTTTGTTTTAAATAAAGCTATTTGACTTATTTCAGAGGGGAAACCCCAGCATTCTGGGTATCAGATTTTTTCTAGTATCTGCTGTTCCTAGTTATATTACAAGCCATAAGTAGTCTTGCTGAATCCAGAGTGAGTTTGGATAAATACAACATTGGCATAAGTTTTATGGTAGGCTGTTTGCCTCCCAAGCAGAAGTCTGCATCTAAAACTTATGCAGAGAAGGTCCAAGGAAGAGAAGAGGCTTGGAAATCATTTGCAGGTGACATGTTAACCATGTAGCCACTTCCAAGGTGGAATACTAAAACGTCTGTTTAGTTAATCTTTTCATTCAAAGTCAGAACAATATCATGAGATCTTTCAGCTGAAGTCTTCTATAAAGTAACTGAGCTAATCATTCTGTTTTCACCACACTTAGTTACCAGATTGCAGCAAACTGAAGTGTGTTGCGTAACAAGTTGAGTCACACTATTTTCTTCAAAGCAGGTAAGTAAACTTTGAATTTATTCTTTGTATATACCTGTCAATTTAATCGGAGTTTGTTGATATATTGTAACTCTTCCTTTCACTGCCATGAAGTAAAAAAAAAAAAAAAACAAACAAAAAAACAACAAAACTTATCTCACTTGTTTATAAATTTTTTTCTGGGTACCATGCTTTGCTCAACTTCAGAAAATGATGAAAAACTCATTCTGACTGTTAGAAACATACCAATAAAAGCACTAACAAGTTGGAGTACTAAAATTTCATCAAAGCTAATGCACTTCCTAAATTAATGGAAAAGAAGGATGAGATGCTCTTAGAAGTCTTTAGAGAATTGGGGGGCTTACTCTGAAAGTTTTCATATCAAATGGCCTCATTGTTCAGAAGGGGGACACTGACAATGTCCTGAAAATCAATCCCTTGCAAAAGCTATCCAGCTGAGTCAACCACGATGACGAACCTGATATAATCCTTTTGAAAATTTAGCCTGCAATTCCTAACCCTATGTTCAGATCATCTAGGGTTACAATCCTGCAATCCTGACAGGCTACTGAAATTGAGGGTGCTTGGCACTGTCTCAGCAGCACTCTGCATTCCATGTGATCAAGCCAGACAGCTAACACAGTTCAGGCTTATGTGCTGGATGAACATACAGACCAAAACACATTCAGGCAGAACTATTTTAAGACTCTTACATAGAAAACCCATAAACCATCAACACAAGGCTTTACAAATTACATGTATTTTATGAACATGAATGGGTCAGAAAGAACACAGAACCAAGAAAGGGACTGTAGTTTCAAACGGGTAATGTTGCAGAAGATGGGGTGAGAGAGATTTATTTTGAAAAGCTATTTTAAGTTCAAAGAAAGGAAAAAAGAAGAGTTACAGAGTAGAAGAAACTGCACAGTGCTTTGAAAGGGAAGCCTTTGGAGTTAATACTTGAAAAGAGAATGCTATGTATATATGGTGATAAAGGAATAACAGGGAGTTTGGAAAAGATGAATACTCCAGTACTGGTCAGACTGATCCATCAGAGCAGAAGAATAGGTTAGATGAAATACCAAAGCCCTAAGTAGGAAAAAGTATTAAAGAGAGAACAAGACTGCAAATATAGGTAGTTTTGGAAGATAATAGAACAGATGCATAATGTGACAACACGCAGATAGTAATATCCTTAAAATGAAGCCATGATTTTCCTGCAAATAGCTAAAGATTTTTAAGTGGAATTTCTCAAAATAACACAAGACTTGATTATGAGAGAAGGGAGATGGAGAAGAAAAGGCAAGAAATTCCTTTTTTGAGAGACAGGCAATCAGCATTGAGATATACCACCTGATATTTAAAAGATGAAGAACTTGGAAAAGTGTATGTAAAAAGTGCACACAAAGCACATTTACAAATCTGACAGCAGGAACAAAGCACAATTATAAGTGGAGCACAGCTAGTTATCTTCTGATAGACTATTTTTTGGACTATAAAATATGATGGAACAAACTAGGAGATAAGTGATCGACAGACTTCTTAAGCAGGTTTGGTGAACAGACTCAGAGACAGGATGACTATTATTCTATAGTAGGGTAAAGGAGGACAGAAAGGTATTTGAGGGCAATGGAAGGGTGTAAGAACAGATCTGTACTAGAAGCTGAGGTGTAAAATGAGAAATAAAACACAAACTGAAAGACAGGGTATGAGAAGGCATACATAAACAAAGATGTGTGAATGGAAGAAAAGCAGGACACTGATCAATAACCTGATTACTGTGGACTCATTTGAACATACAGAGACAAAACATATAATGCGAAACTATGTAATTTCAGGCAGAAGAGTGATTAATAGTTATAATGAAGTCATATCTTGAGGGTGTAAGTAGTTACAAATGGCTGTATCTTAAGAACAGGGGCAGGATAATTTATGCCAGAGGAGTTATTTTGGTAGATGTGAATGCCTTAGGATAGTGAAAGGAAAGAAAAGTTTGCAGAAATAGCTGCAGGTGAGGTATGCATACAGTACTACTAGAAAAGGGAAAAATAAGAGCAACAGCGTATATGTTTGTAATTTAAAGATGTGCTCTCATGTCCTACCTGTATCAAGCACCGCACATTAGAATGATGATACAGTGGCAGAGAGGCTGTCAGGCCTTACTGGGTGCTCTATATCTAAGTGTATGTATAGAATGGATGGAATGAGAAGATATCTGTGTGTATAGGTAAAGTTGAAAAAGGCAAACGACAAGCATGAGGCAGCAGCATATACAGACGTGTAGAGGGGACTCTAAGCTGCAAAGGAAGGGTGGATGGCAGTAAGAGTGTGTACATATGCCAAAGCCAAGACCACAGCGAAATCTCTATGTACACACACAGGCAGGCGTGTCTTTACAACAGCTGGGCCGGGAGCTGCGAAGCTGTTTTGCAGAAGACAGAGCTGCAGGGGAACGAAGCTTGCATGGCGCTGACGGCAGAATCTCCCCGGAGCCTGCCTCTGCGAGGACGCACCGGTACCCACACGAGAAAGCCATCGCAGGAAGACGTCTGTGCGGCAGGAAAAAATGGCAGACGGTGTTGTCCGTACGCTGAGAGAGCACACAAGAGGCGATGCCGGATCGCACAGGGGCAAGCAGGGCGGCCGCACCGGAGGCGCTACCCCGGCGGGCCGCTCAGGAAGACGACAGCCCACCCCGGCCCCTGGCCCCACGGCGCGGAGTCGGTCAGGGCCGGCCCCACAGCAGCCC
>JANHFX010014772.1:0-14460 GCA_027560015.1 Chloroceryle amazona | reverse complement strand
GGGCTTCCGCCTCCAACCGCGCGGCTCGAGGAACGTGCGTTAGAGCGACCGTTGGGCGGCGCGCTCGCGAGCCGCTGAGCGAGGCCGTGGCGAGGATTCGCGAAGCTTCCGAAGCGAGCTGGTGCCGCTTCCCCAGCCGCGCCCCCCACCCCGAGCAGTTAAAACCCAAGGGCGTGGGAAGTCGCAGGTGTAACCGCGCGGGGAGAGGCAGGGTCTCAGGCTGCCCGGATGGAAAAGGTGCTGCAAAGACCAAAATAATAAACCCCTTTCCACGGCCCGCTCACACGCAATCAGGGCAAGTGACAGCACGAGGGACTGGGGCTGGCCTTCAGTGAAGCCCTTCCTGGCAGTGGGACAAACAGGCTGCAGAAGTGACAAACTCCAAGCGCCCGGCAGCCGCTCAGGTGCAGTGCCCAAGCTGGGCGGGATTGCTGGCTAAGCGAAAGGGCCTCCTGAAAGGCTTTCAGCTCGGTTTTCTCTGAGGCTTTCACGTTCCGGGAGGATTGCATCAACTCTACCGATTTTAGGAACAATTTATTTTAAAGAATTATTGTACCCTTGTACAAACATTGTTTGGACCTGTGTTTTGAGAGCAAAGTGAGATAAGCTCATGAAAAAAAAAGATTTTTTTCATACTGATTAGTCAGAATTAGGCATGAATTGAAATAATTTTTTTGGTAAGATTAATTCTGAAATAGTTGGGACTCCATTTGAACTCCTCAGAAATAGTATACGTACCACCGTTCCCTCTGAATGGCTCAGCTGACACTTGTAGAAACAGCTATTAGCTCAATATAAATAGCACCAGTCTTTGCATCTTCTGCAATGCTCTGTGTTCCAGCTTCTAGAAATTTCCACCATTTTCTGGATGGCTATGTTTTTTTCTACATTCTCTCTGCCTATTCCTTGAAACCTATTATAGCAATATATTTTAATAGAGGCAGCACAGAAGCAAAATGTGTTTTCAAAAGGAGAAAATTATTCAAGCTATTTAGAGAGTTACCTGATGGTTTTGTCTCTTAAAGAGGAAGATTTTGATGGTGAATAACCTACTTCTAAAAGCTCCACCATGTAAGCTCAAACAGAACTGACTTTCCTTTTTTCTAAACTTATCCTGTTCTATTAAAAATACGGTTTTGTGCCGTGGTGTACTCCACAATATCCATGCATATCAAGAAATGGTGACAAGATATAGAGGGACAGCAAGACTATTAAATATCCATCATGCCACTCTGGATCAGGCTTAATGCAATCAGAAACACATGACTACATCAACTTATCTCCTTTGATCAAATGTGATTAAGTAAGTCATTAATTTTCAAGACAAATAAAAAATGCAAGATCATTTTATTATAAATGTAAATGCCTGTCTTCTTAAATGATTTTTCTAAAGGAAGCCCTTCTAATACAGAACTTTGTATACTTCAGAGAACAGTTGTTTTAACATTGGTTTTAATTTTAATGAAACATTATGTATTTGTATGCATGTCTTCTTTCCTTTTTTCTCACACTGCTCATGTTGTCAAGCAAAATTTGTGCATCAGCTTGATCAAGATAATTTCATTATACCATTGTTACCATTATGACTTGGGCAATTAGTAGTTTATAAGAATAAATTTATAGCAATCAGTGATTGAGGCACATTTGCAGTAGTCAGGGTGTAATAAAGCCCAATCAATTTCTTTCATTTAATATGTAGGCTGTGACCCTAGTTTTGATGAGAACTCTTAGCTATTTCATCTTTAAATAAAAAAAGAATGTCTGCAAGCAATTATAGTGGTGTGTTAATTGGATATTCCTTTTTATCTTTTATAGTACAGAATGCATTGCTAACGAAATCCTTGTTTTCTTTCTTATTCCATTTCTTTCTCCCTCTCTGTAATGAACTGATATTGACTTCGTGTATTTTGCTAAGACAATGGGCCAGATTTTGATTTTCAGTAGCACTGGTGTAAATCTGGAGTGACTTCTCTAAATTAAATAGAATTACTGAGATTTCTATGCACAAAGCTGAAAACAAACCCCACTCCTCTTTTTCTGTTTTGTTTTGTTTTTTTTTTTCTTTTGTTTGTTTGTTTTTTGGTCAGTTGCGTTGTTAGTCGTTGTTGCCAGTAACAGAGGACCCAATTCAGCAGCCCTTACCTGAGCTGAAAGCTACCTCAAGCTATGATCAGTCATTGTCTTAATGCAAACTGAACTATCAACTGGTATGCAGTATTCAAATGGCCAATCCCTAAGATAAAGCATTGGGAAGGCATAGTCTTTGCCTAAGGTACTTTACTGCATTAATTCCATGCTGATTTATGGTATCTGATGA
Source organism: Chloroceryle amazona (assembly GCA_027560015.1). NCBI lineage: Eukaryota > Metazoa > Chordata > Aves > Coraciiformes > Cerylidae > Chloroceryle > Chloroceryle amazona. Next base: position 12,143 of record JANHFX010014772.1, on the reverse strand, counting down.
TAGATGAAAGTAGTACACATTACTTGAAGAAATGGGACTCCAACCTGGATTCAATCAGCGTTACACAGGCCGAGCTGCACTGTTTCATGTTCCATGAAATCATTCATTGACCTGAATAGGTCCATCATTTGGGTAACAAGTTTCTACTCGGGACTAATAGGACCATAAGTGTTCAGATAAAAGGCTTTGTGTCTGGAATATGTGCACGTTGGAACAGTTAGCCAAAAAATTTCTTGATGTTTATTTCCCCTGCAGCAGAGATTTAAAACACAAAGCAAAATTTTGGCATTTCCTTGGTTTTGTGTCAGCATTTTGAAGATTTCTCCATCACAGAATAAGGAAAATGACAAACATTTTCATAAATCTCTTCCGTGATTTAACTTCTAGTATTTGGAACTGTGTTCTGCAATAGAATTCGGAAGTAATTAACAGAACTTGTTTTTTATACTTTAACAGGGATATAGCTTACCCTGGAAATGTCGTTATTATCTATTTCATGTCATATCAATTATTATGCAAGTAAGATATTTTACAAGCAACAAAAATGTTACCATTCTTCAATGTCAAATTTTCATGTCCCATGTCTCTTAAATTTAGGTTAAATAGTTTGTGTAAAATTTCACATTTGTACCATAAAGCTAGACAACCTTCAAAACAATCAATTGTAGCACTATTTGATGAAAAGAAAATACTGCTGGTGACTCCAAAGTGCATGCAAATAACATCTAATTCTTACTTGTCTCCTAATCTATTCAAATGCTTTACTCTAGTTTTGTGATTTATCAGTGCTTGTGATAGTTTATTACCTGCAGGATTTATTTCTAGAATAATTGCAATAAACATTTTACTTGATGTCTTCTGAGGCTGAGGGGATGGAATCCTCAGATCTTTAGTCTTTAAGCAAAAATCCCACTGAAATTAATAGGAATCTTGCACATAAATTTAGTGAAGACTGAAGGGTTATACACTGCATTCTACATCAGAAAACTTAGTCCCCCAAAAGCATATTTTAATTTATTATGGGGGGAAGACTATTAAAAGACAGAAATAAAGAAGGACATCCTCAAAATCTCAAGGTGTATAGTAACCTGGCTCTGACAAATGAAGAGCAAGCAAAAAATTGAGCAGCAGTGCATGGTAGCTGATGGTTCTTGTTCGTCAGAAGTATTTCACTGGGGAAACTTTTAAAGACAGTCAACAATGTATGCACATATATATACATGTACATAAATATATGCACACGTGTATGTATAGACTAAAACAAAGTACTTGGATGAAAGAAGGAACTGATGTTTAACACTGTGACCAAGGTGACAAAACAAGTTCCTTCTGGATGGCTTAATGAAGCCCTAGCTTTAAGATTGGTTTTGATTGCTACTATTCTTCAATTCACTCTTTAGCATTTAATTTTCCTTACCTTTTTATATGCCTGTAATCATTAATCAATAACACCAATATGCTAGCATTGGGACCCAAACGTAGTAACAGAAAAACAACAACAACAAAAAAAAAACACATGGAAAAAATTGATTTGTTTTTCAGTAATTATTTTTAGACAACTTATGCTTGCTATCAGAGTTTCAGGATAAACTGGGATTGATCAGTAGGCTACGTGGCAACATTCCCATCTCCGTCAAGGGCAAATACACAAGTTTTCATATGCAGTCCTTGTTTCTACAACAGCACAGACAGTTCTGCAGCTTTGACTGATGTCAGTTACAGTCAACTGACAGGACCATAGCGATCACTACTGGGTTACCACATTTTTAGTACTTCAGTTTAGAGCATGCATTACAATGACAAAGAGCTTTACATGTTATGCATGACACAGGCAACCAAATGAACCAAAAAATATTCCTATTCTGACACCAATGGAACTGGTACGTGATTTTTCATAGGCATTTTCATAGAAAACAACTAATCTGCCTTAGTTCTTTCAAAGGTTGATGAGGGAAGCAAACTCCAAGTTGTATTTCACACTGAAATATTTCCTCAAAACTTATTTCTATGACGGACTACTATCCAAACACCTTCTCCAGCCTAATGTGTATGTATAAACATAAATTGCCACGACACAACTGATCAGAATCTTCCAGGGGACATCTGGACTCTGTGTGTATGAAAAAAATAAAAAGAGGATAGGACGTATGTGAATGTGCATATGTGCACTCATCCCCTTACAGACAACTAAGAAAAAGTATATATCTAACACTGCCAATCTCCCCTGTCAAATAGCAAACCCATGGAAAAGTCAAGAAGAAAACTTAGCAGAGGCTTCCTTGACTTCTGAACCCAAAAGAGGCTTATGATTAAAAGTAAGTAAATAAATAATTAAATCAGGTCCACTGACCAGCTATTCTGGTGATTTTGATAAATTAACTGTAATTTTTTTTCTTTGAACTTCAATGATACCAATTATTTTGTTTAACTGAAAAGCATCTAAGTCATATTTGTTGTGTAGGACTTGCCTACTCAAGTATGATCACAAGTACGAAGTAACTAGTCAAATGCCCAAAGGGTTTACAGTATACAACAAATGTTTCAGAAGGTGTGCTGACTTTACATGTTTTTTGATATCACATTCTCTCACATGGTAATACTGACAATATATGAAAAGAAAAATATTAGTCTTTCTTTTTCTCCCTGTGGGTAAAATACTGCAATTCAAGCACACAATTTTCCATCACATGCAAGAAATAATCTTCATTATGGCAACAACTTTGCATCAGATATAGAAAAATCTGTAACTACTGGCTTTGAAAAGAAAAATGAAAATGTTTATTTGTTTTCTACTCAAGTTGATGCTAAGTCTGTGGATTATTTCTACAGAAACTGAACAGGACAGTATAAAATTCCTTGGCTGGTATCAGAATTTTGCATAAGCATTTGGAGATGTGCTTAAAAATGGGAGTTTAAATAATATTTTCTTGTGGTTATCTGGTTGCCAGAGTTTATTGATTTGAATACTTGCTTGCAAGATGGGGGCAAAACCAGTCGACTTGTTGTCACAGTTGTTTTGTGCAGCTATTGATGTGATGAAACAATTTCATTTGTGGAATACTGTAAAGCAGCAGCTGCCTAATGGAAATGAAATACTTTAAGAAATTGCATGCATAAAAGCTTCTAGGTGTTTAAACCTCTGGTCAAATGAGACAATTTATAATGTTAACAAACTTAATTCCAGAACAAGTTGTATCACAATTGGACCTGTCACTATACCACGAGTAACTGTCCCTCATGATTCATTATGACCCACCCTGCTTGACATGTGGACTGAGTGCAAACAGAGTGTGGAGAGTGAGTTGGGAGAGGGGAGATAACAGAGATAAATCTAAATTCATTCTGGAAGCAGTCACACTCAATGACATATTCACTGACTTCTTCAACAGCTCATTTGATAATGTTCTTTCTGCACTATTCATTTTTCTGAAAGATGAAAGCTGGCTGAAGATCTCATCTGCTCACTGATGCAGGGAGAAGATTTGAAATTAGCACAAAAATAAAAAAAGGGAGGGGTGGGGTGGTGTGGAAAGCAAGCACTTTCTGATTAACGGTTTCTTGGTCCTGACAGGGAAGGCTAAATACCCTGCCTTTTCAGGTCACCTTTAATTAGATATGCTTTATAATTCTACAGTATGTCAATGGGCTGGCTCTGTCTGGCAGAATTGTGCTTAGAGAAGGGGGAATATATTAATCACAATAATTAATTGCTTGAAGAATGGAAACATTGTTTTCTGTCTCAGCTTGTAACATGATACATATTTGTATAAATTTTTTATTACTGTTCTACAAAAGACTCAATCTAGCAGGTTAATAGCATGATTGTAAGAAGAGTGCAGAAAGGGTCAGCAATTCTTGGCCTTTTATAAACTCCTGTTTTGAGTTTCCTTTTTTTAAAGTGAGGAAGGGGAGGAGGAGACAATGCTAATTGCATTAGCCAGCCAGAATGTTATACAGTTCATTACTGGAAATGAGAATTAAAACACCAGCTAACTGCTTTCCTCCACTGGTACTGAAAATATACTACACCTGCTTCTGCTGATTTGCCTGACTTGTTAATTATCCAGAAAAATCTGGGTCAGTATTTCATGACCAAATTAGTTACCAGCTGAAGATTGCAACTGGCTTGCCAAAAGGAAATTAAGAATATCACATAAGGTGGGGGTAAAATTAAAATGTGATACAGGTTATTTGGGGGTTTTGTCTTCAGAAAATGCTTTAAAAGAAGGCTTTCCATTAAATTCTACTTTAATTTTGCACTGAGAACTTAAAATGCCTGTTAACATTTCAGAATTGTCAAGAAAGTTTATCAGGTCAGAAAAGTGCCTGGTAGCACATCTTTGCATGAACACTCTACAGCCACTGTATGTGGATCTGTAACCTTAAAACAGTGCATCAGCACTTGTGTATCTACTTTTGAATGGGGAGACAGAAAAAATCTTCTGCTAACACATTTCTTCACTCTTTTTTGTCTTCTTCATTGCAAATATGGATGTGAGCGTGCACATTTTTGTGCATGTATGTCTATATCAACATTAGCCAAAATAGAAAAAAAAGAAAAAAGCAAAAGTGACAGAGTCACAGAGAACTACATGCTTACTGATACATGATGCCTTAACTCTGGGATTAGTCAAATACTCACTTGCTTATTCAGCACTCCACACTCTAGGCCACCATTCAGATGCTATCTTTGCCTGCCCTTACTGTTCATATGATTTATTTGTTTTCCCTGACCACATCAACAATCTTTCCTGAATATATTAATCAAGCCCTCTCTCCATCCAATAAACGTTTTTATTTTCCAATTTCATAATTTCTCTTATCCAACACCTACTTTTTCCCACATCCAGAAAAGATGGGAATGGAAAGGAGATGAGAGAGGTGCATGAAGGGAGTTCAGTGAATCACATGCCTACATGTATATGGTAAACCTACTTCTTATTTAAATCAGAGGAGAGCAAAAATAGAAACAACTACAATTATATTCACAAATCTCTTTGATATTTTCTAAACATACTATACTCCCTTGAATAAAAAAGAGAGCTTGCAAATATTACAGGTATGTTTTAAGAGGCTTCAAAAACATTTGTAATTAATACAGCTGTCTACATTTGTGCTCCTTTTTCATCCTAGGCAGTTTAGTTTGTTTTGTTTTGTTTTGTTTTTCTGAAGTCATGACAGAAAATTATATAGCATAAAATCTTTAATACTAATACTATTCCTTTATCTGAAATGCAAAGATCAAATAAATAGCCCAAAGAATAAATACAATTAAAGACAGTAAGAAGCCAGTACACTAGATCTTCAGATGGAATAAGTAAATAAATAAAAAGTATAACTTTTTGTGAGGTTTAGAAGAAAAATACAACCCCCACCGAATATGATCCATAAAATTCCACCCCTCAAGAAAGACATATTTTTGTACAAAAAGAATGAGAAATTAAGTATTTTCCTATTCAAAAGAATAAGAAAATAATGCTTAATTATATTCCAAATAAGTCTAAATATCCATAAAACATTCTACCAGAATGGAATATGGTTATATTTTCCCCTCAAAATAGATAACATATTATACAGGACCAGTAGAGACTTCTATTCAGCAATAGTCCTGTGCAAGATGTAAACTGAACAGGGACAGTCATTTTTCATTAGTGTAACACATTTGCAGTCTTGTGAAATATTTCTGTCTTTTAATAAATTTAAGTCTTTTTTTTTCTATGTTGTCTAACACCTTATGTTGTCACATTTTGTACATGGAAAATGAGCCTTAAATATTGTTACATAAATTGCTACAGTTACATATTAATTTTTGTGGATATAAAAAACTTGCAATACAGTGGAGATTCAGAATCAGAAGTTGGTAGACACTTCAGAAGTCATGACATATTCCAGAGGGAATCACTATGAATACTTTTTATACATGATTGTGAGACTGAATCTGCATTAGTTTAGTCTCCTATGTGTTGCCTAGAAGTCTGTGAAAGGGAAAGATTTTCTGATCCAAAGGAACAGCAAAACATCCAAACAAAACATTCTATTGCAGCAGCTATTCATTTCGGAAAGGAACCCTGTGTAAAAGTGAAGAAGTTTCTTAAAAGGAAATCTCCTTATTAAAAGGAGCAGTGAAAAGGACAACAAATTTAAGGATGTCAGAGACACTATTTATTTAGGCAACATCATCTTAGAAGTTTAAGGGGAAAAAAAGGAAATTCATCAAGTCTGACATCTATAGAAATTCCTAGAATGGTCAAACAGAAGAAAACAGGAAACAATGCATGCAAACTCTGAGAATAGAATTTCTTCTATTTTGGTGGTTAAGATAAATTGGCCTACATAACAAAGAAATGAAAGGCAATAGGTGTGAAGCAAACTCCCCATAGAAGTTCCAGGAGATTCTAGGGAGCTATAGAGCAGTAAATCTCATTACAACAGAAATGTTCGTGGAAATATAATAAAGAGTAGAATAGGAAGACAAGTGGGTAAATAAGATATAGTGGACAACAGTGAAGACAATTTTGTAGAATAAAGTCATGCCTCACAAATCTATAAATTTTTTGGAGTCCATGAGCATGTTGAGAGGAGTCATCCAGTCAATATATACTATGCACCTGAACAAAGGTCCTCACCAAAGGCTTGCTCTTAGAGGCGTTTCTTAAGAGGTAAAGCAGGCATCTATGTATCTATACATTACATAGTCAGTTTTCACAGTGTACAAGAGTTATCAGTGGAATCCTATGGTGATACATGCTTCTCAGTATTTTCCTGATGGATCTGGAGAGGAGCTGAGAAATTAGATGCTTTCTAAGTAATAAAGAATTACTCAAAATACAGTAACAAAAAGAGAAAGAAAAAAAGTAAAGAGTTGCACACATATGTCACTATATGGAGAGACTGCATGATCAGCTGCTTGACAGAATTTAGTTTGATAAATTCAGTGTTACATACAGAGAAGAAAAGAAAAAAAAGGCCTAACTATGCTTACTCTATGATGGATGCTAATTTAGCTATAACCAGTTAGGAAAGACTTGAAGTCATTGCAGATCTTGCAATAATACTTCTATGAAAATGTCAGCTCTGCTCAGCAGCAGCTGAAAAGACAAATAGAACATTAAGAATTATTTGGAAAGTGTTAAGAGCTTAGGACAGAAAAACTTATTCCTATTAAAGAAATCCACAGCATTTATGCAATTTTGGTCACCACATCTCAAGAAGGATACATTAAGAAGATGTAACAAGGATAAGAGGACAATCAGAGATCAAAAATTATTTCCATTTGAAAAGAAATTAAATGGAGTAGCTTAGCTAGGAGGGAATACTGTAGAGATACATATAAGTATGAAAGATATGCATAATGGAATTGAAAATTACCACTCAATGTAAGAAGAGAGAAGTATCCCATGGAATTTTCAGCTGCAAATTTTAAACAAACACAACTTAGTACTTTTTTGAATAACATGTAATTAAACTGTGAAACTCATCACCAAAGGATATTGTGGAACAGAAAAGTATAAATGGTTCTGAAAAGCTAGTAGGGAAATTCATGAAATAAGAATTTATTTAAGAGTATTAAACAAAAAGATACAGCTATAATACCAAGCTCCACTGCAGATTGCCAGAAGCTGGGGAGGGAAAAAGCAGGGAGTTATCAGTATGCACTTCCTCTGTCCTTACAGCTTTTCATTAAAGTGTTTGGCCAATGCAACCACCACGGTCAGAATTACTAGACTTGGTTGATCTGAAGCAGTACAATCATTTGAAAGAGTACAACCACCAGACACAATTCTCTGTTGTCCATCTGGATAGTGACAAATCCAGGAAGGAATGGAGAAGACTGAAGAAAAGTAAAACTCCACACAGCCACTTTTGATGACATACATGCTTTTCGGAGCCTTGACTATTCACCAGAAGTGTAATTTAGAACTAGACTGAAGCATTCTCTTTAGTATGTCATAAAAGGCTAGGGACTAATAACCACTCAAAACTTCATTCCATATCTTTACTTATGTTAGTAAGTTACTGATGCAGTAATTAAAGATAATATTGCCCCATTATGTCCTAAGTGTATATTCTTGCAAGTATATGGATGATAAATCATGAAGAAAAATACAATAGTCATAAAGTTGCCGTATTATTTTCAGATCGCACCTTAGTAAACAATTTCTAGTGATTTGGGAATAATTCCTTTCCTGCAAGTGTTGTAAGCTGAAAAATGGATGCAAATATCTTTTGACATAGTTATCAAATTCATAGATGAAGAGAGTGTAGAAAAAAGAGAGCAAAGATGACTTAAACATTCCTAATATCATCTAAGATTCAAGGCATAGTCTTTAAAATGTAATTAAAACTCATTCTCCTCTTTTCCCCCATGAATTCCTATAAAAGAAATATAAATTTCTCAAACCCTGGAACATACTGTCTAAATCACCATCAAATATCCATGCTTCAGATGCATACATCATGTCCTGTTCACTGTCTGGAATGCTCAATCTCTGCGTATATCAATATGTGTTAAACAAGCTTCACAGAAAGTCTCCTATTTTTAAAATAGGCAGACAAGCTTGGAAGTTTGTCCCACAAGATATTGAACTATTACTTTTATTAACTACAACTGATGTGTCAGAAAATAATTCTTTTCCAATGAAGAGTCAGTCAAACTTCATATTAGGCTTGGACATATGTTTGACACAAAGCATGTGGTTATAAATCATAGCTCAGACTAACAGATAGTTCCTTATTCTCTTCTAGATGATGAACTATTTGTACAAAACAAGGAGTAAGTAGAAAGTCTGCAATAAACTAAATAGAGAAAAAATATCAGGACTACGTGGCGTTAGAAACTTACATTGGCTTCTTGACCCTATGCAACCCAACAAACTTCCTTGCTCAGATAATGAAGGCTTACGACTACAGGCAAGCTGTTGGCTTTCAAAGGAAACATGAAATCTTGCAACTTGTATCCATGCACCAAAATATGGTGCATATTTTATTTAACTTTATTTTAACTATATATATAACTTCTCAGGAATGGTCAAGAAAATAAAGTGCTGTGATCAGGAGTAGTGCAGCAATGCAAGTTTAAAGACAAGAAAGGGAAAACCTCAGAAAGTCCTTTAGTCCAGGTTCACATGCAGGCAGCAAACCTCTAGCACTCTGGACCCATCTACACTTGAGCAGCACATGGCACATCCAAACAGGCTCCTACAGAGTATATTGTCCTTATAAAGTCTCTCATTATCTATCCATGCATTGTGAGGCTCCTCAGAATTTTTTTCACAAGACAAACAGCTGCAGATGTGTTTAAGTAAAGTACTATTTCTGTATGGAACAAACTAAGAATATTAATTATTTCTATAGCTATTATTCCTGAATGAATCCTGCAGGAGGTGTGTCTTTTCTTAAAATGTCTAAACACTACAAGGTGATGCTGTTAAAAGATGGTTATAGATGCTGCTTAAAAATTTAGAGCAAGCCAGTAGGAAGGACTGCAAAATGCAAAGAAAAATTTACAAGCCTGACTCAAAGCGCTTTTCAACGTGCTTAAAGCAGTTAGGAACCAGAATCCCAGTAAAAAGATAATTTTTTAATTGCTGTTCCCTACTAAAATAATAACCATCACAGAGGAGTATCTGCACAAGGTATCTGGCCCAAACCCAAACATGAATGTCAAAAGTATTCTGAAAAAAATTGCTCACGGGTGAATTGTATATTTTTCCCTACATACCTGTCCTCAGTACTATGCAGTTTCCTCTTCAGTTTATGGAAAAATGTTTAGAAAGTAAGTTTGGTTTATAATACATGCTTTAAATAATATTTTTCAGTAAATAGCTTGTATAAAGTTTTCTCACGTTCTTTCACCAGGAAGGAGCTTCAGAAGTGTTTTATGCAACTGTCATCATTTCAGTGCCTTTAAAAACAATATAATAATAATGTAGATAAAAATTCCACTGTTACATATTCAGAAAAATAATTACTGAGCCACTTTCTGCTATAGTAGAGAGAAGCAACTCTTAAGACCAAGATTCTTTTTTTCTGATCCTGATTTAAGCTTTACCTGCAACAAAGTGGGGTAGCTCTACAATACCTTTCAGTCTTTTTGTTTCTGTTCTGAACATATTTCTATTGTGTTTCCATGTGTAGGAGAATGAAAGATTGTGCACTTTAGTTTTAAGCTCTGCACATAGTAACAACAGTGAAGTATCCCCCTGCTTTAAGAATTTGATAGAAAAATCATTATCAATTTGAGTAAACAGCACACATTTTTTACACACAGTAGCATACCTCAAGTGCTGTAAGTACAGAAATGAAATATAAAAATGCAGTGTTGGCACAATACAGTCTTTAATTATTACTCACTTTTGGCCAATAGTAAAGGAATTGCAAGTTAATAGATGATACCATAGCAGGAGGTAAACTGAGGTAGCTCTGCAGTTTTCTAGTTCTCTCAGTTCTAAACAAAAATAGCTGTTATATACATTTATTAAGCCATAAACGAGGCTTGAACAAGCAGGAATGAAGTGCAAGAATTGTTTATTCCATTACAATTTCAGAATTCTGGAAAGGAAAAGCAGGATTTAAAGACTGCATTTCTGTAGTATCTACTTTCCCCTATTTCCATACATTTTACCTTTCTAATCTGTGAAATACAAGAGGAAAAAAAAAAATCCAATTTCCATGTTGCTCAGTTCTACAGATGCTGCTGCTATGGAAACTACCCTTCATGTGCCAGAAATAAAGACATACTGTTGATGTACAGTTACTGCAATGCAAAGCAGCATTACTTTTTAATTTTTCCATTAAAAGTCTAATATAAATGCCTAAAACATTGCTTCAATGCATTATGCATTCTTCTACCTCTAGTGAACTCTATAACACTATTGACTACTGAACGTTGTAAGAGATTTCCATAGAGCTGTCAGCTTATTGTCTGTGGCATACAAAAGAACATTGTGTAGTGGAAGTTGGAAAACACAGGACGCTGTAGTAACCTGTTTGTTTATAAAACTGAAATGATGACATTTATGTAATAACAGCTCTACCTAGAATCTATGTATACTTGAAAACTAATGTAGCAAATACTGAGTGTCAGTGAGTGTTTTGATCATAAACAACATCTTGGCCCAGTGTGAAGCTCAAGGGTAGAAGTGACCTCTCCTCCACCACAATTATGTCTATAACTAGTTTATATTTTGTGCTTGCTGGCACACTGGACTTCCTTTCTCCTCTTTAAAGGTTACTGCTAATGTCTATCCTATTTAATCAGCTTGGGGTTTGTCTCTCTAATTCATACTACGACAAAATTGTAAAATAGTTCCCTGAATGCTGAAGCTGGTCCTCATCTACCAGCTATGCAGATTCAGATGAGAAATGCTTCTGTTATTAGTACTCTTCATCACTACCACAATTTTACCTGCTTAGAGCTGAAGCCACACTTTTGCTCTGTTTCTGGGCAGCATCTTCCTAAACCATTACCACAGTCAAAGGTTGCCTCTTCTAGCCATTAATTCAAAGTAATAATAAAGGAAAAATATCAGCCCCCAGGGGCCTCAGTCAGTCTCATTTTTTCAAGAACTGTTAAAAGTTTAAAGAAACAAAAATAGAACACAGAGATAAGTGATGAAAAACAATTTCTATAATAATTTTAGCCACAGGTATTTCTGCTTCATTTTTTGTCAGCTTCAGAAAGAAAATAAAGTCTCTCCACTGTTTTCAGACAGATTTTGAAGGAAACAGAGGTAAAAGTTTGAATGAAAAAAAAATTATTTTAATTCTAAATTTCCTAAATAGCTAGAGCTTCTAGAGAGGTCCAGAGTTAGACTTTTGGATCATGTTTTTATAAACTCACATTACAAATCCACTGGTGAAGGACTGTGTGGTCCTCATCTCTGAACAATTCACTCAATAGAATCAGAGAGATGAGCAACCAAAAATGACAGAGCTGTACTTATTCTTGGTGATGTCTCCAGGCATATCAAGGATAAGAGGATCATCAGGAGCAGTCAACATGGTTGGAGGCCTGTATCTAGTGGAATCCTTCAGGGGTCGGTACTGGGACCAATACTATTCAACATATTCATCAATGACCTGGATGAGGGAGCAGAGTGCACTGTCAGCAAGTTTGCTGATGACACAAAGCTGGGAGGAGT
>JANHFX010014771.1:0-64326 GCA_027560015.1 Chloroceryle amazona | reverse complement strand
GAGGTCTCTTCACCCACGTGCCCCTCCGTGGCCACCAAGGGACATCTAGTGGTTACCGAGCGCATGGATGGGGAGGTGGAAGCCAGGGAGCCCACAGTCCCTGCAGGAGGGATGGCTGGCAGGGGCCGCACAGCAGTGCAGTGTGAGCCATCTCTGCCCCCCTGCATTTCAGAGAGTCTTTCCAAACTGAACTTCAGTCCTCTGAGTGCAAACTGCAGCCCCTCACACGCACTGTTGTTGCTCTGTGCCAGTTTCCCCAGAGACACCTCAGGGAATAGGAGCTGCAGGTGCTTAGTACCCTTGAGAAGCTGGTCCAAAGTCAGCATCTTGTAGTAGTGTATTTTTAGAATGAAAAGAAAACAAGCAACCAAGACCCCATTTGTATTTCAGAACACACTTTTCCACTCTAGGCTATGTGGATTGGCTGCATTAGTGTTTGTACAGAAGTTTGTATCGATGAGTTGTGAAGTCATGACCAGGGCATTATGCAGAAAAGCCAGCAGAAAACAGACTCAACGCTTAATAGAAGTGTGTCAGTCTAGAGAATTAAATGGAAGGAGCCAATACCTGCCATAACTTTATTTTTACAATGTATGGAAGAAAGGCTGAGCTTGATTAAACATTTGGACTGAAGCAGTTTCCCTTCACTGTAGGGGCATTAGAAAGTGAAGCTCAGCTTGGCCATCAGGATACAGGTTGTTTCTCTGTCATCCCTGAAGGTCAGGACTAAGGGGCAGCTCTGCTCTTGGTGACTAATCCTGTTGCAAAAAACCCACCAGGTAAAGTTGTGTTCAGCAGAAAACTTCAGCAGCTGGCAGGGCTTTCTAGTGCTAACAGAGAGATACCATTTACCAACATCAGGCTTTCAGAAATCACTAGACAGTTTAAAAGATCCTGGTTTGGAAAACTTTTAGAGTATTTCTTTGTGTTTTTGTCTGTTTGTGGTTTGTTTTTTTTTTTTGTTTCTGTGGTTTTTTTTGGTGGCTTTTTTAGTCTTCTCAGTTACTAGGAGTTTCTCAAGGAATAATGAACGATATTTTATTTTTTTTCATGAAGCCAGAGAATATAAAGGTTATCACTTCCAGAACATGGAATATCACAAGCTGTGATTAAAAATTACAAGTGCTGGCAGCCCTGATGTATAGAGCCATATTCCATTCTGGTCCTCTGTCAGCAAATCATAAAAGCTACCGTGTTTCCGTTTCTTCAACACTAGAGGGGGCAGGCAGCACGTAAAAAGCTCCAGCTAAACCCGGCAAATGTTGAAGAGGAGGGATGAATAATAGAAGCGGCATTTAGATGCCTGTTCAAATTTGTTCACTAAATTAGAGCATGGGAAGATGACCTGCTGGTGGCAGCCTGTGGCACATGAGAACAGGACCACTTGCAGCATTCTGACACGATCAGTGGATTGGTCTAACTGTGCCTTACTGTAGAGTCCTTTATTAAAACAGTAATTCAGCATTGAGATGACACAAGATAAATAGACTGTATGGGTACAAACCACTTGCTTTATATTTAGAAAAATAGCTTGCTTGTTAAACTGCAAAAAAAAAAATATCTCGGGTGATTGTTGCTATGAAAGTGGGATAAAAGTCTTTGTAAAATAAGTAGCCGTGCAGCCAGCATTGTAATTAGGAAAGACACTGAAGTCCTTGGCTCATTCAGGAGTCAGGGCTACTACTTCAGTGGTATCCTGAATACCTCTAATTAGATTAAGTTGCCAAAGTCTTGAAATGTTTCAATTATTACTGGAAAAAGAAATATGAATCAGTTGCTATCCTCGGTTGTATTCTATATGTATGAAGCAGCATTTTGCTCATTCAGTGGTAGACACCTGAAACCCTGTATGCAAAAAGTTTTTGACTAGGGTTAAAATTTGTTTTTTTTCTGAATTGGCTTTTATCCACTTTTTTCACATACAGCAAAGAAAAGATGCTCATATTGTGAGCTAAAGTGAATTTTTAATTTAAAATGCAAAGTAGGAACTTTTTAAAAAAGTAATTTGCTTTGTACAACTTTGTGTTATAAAGCAATTGGGAAAGAAAGTCTGAATGGAGGTGTTTCTGAGGTGAAGTAGCAGATAAAGTAGGGATGGGTTTAATGAAAAGACTGTAATCTGTAGGTCACATGGTCCTCTACAGAAAATACTGAGTAAGGTGCCTATGTCTTACTGAGCAGTGTTCTGTTTTGTTTTGTTTTTTTCTTGCATCTGACTTGGCAAAGATGTTTCCAGCCCAGTGAAGCTTCATCGTACGGACACTTTTCCAACCTACAGGTCAGACCATCGATAAAAGACTGTAAAAAAGCTTTACAAACTCTTTTCTCTTCTGACAAACTTCCCCGGTGGATGATGTTGATGATAAGCAAGGATGGAAACATGGAAAAGTTCAGATTGGATGAAAAATTCTTGCAATACAAAGGGTTTTTTTAAACTTTGCCAAAAGCTAAAACTAATCTGTAGATATTGGGGAGGAAAACAAAACCAACAAACCCTCCAACGTATCTTTTATATCTTATAGCTGGACAGAGAGGAAATCACTCCCTAAATATTTCCAAATGTTTTTGTATGGTAGGTATGTTGTAAATATGAGACTCTCCTGTTGTAGTGTGGTTCCATTTTGTCTATTACAGCTGTGTGTGCTCACTGATGTCAGCTGTCATCCTTGTTTGTTGTAATGCTTACCTTTAGTTATTTACATTATTGTTCAGCCTAATCCTTGACCTTTGAAATGGTGGCCAGTTTTAAGCAGCTATTGGATACAATTTTTCCTGTTTGAAGCCTGATGAAGACTTGATTGATTTCTTTTGAAAGCACCCTCTTTATCTTCTATTTCCTGTATTTATTTCCATCTCTGTAAATGTTTAAAATAAAAAAAAGTCCAAGTTAATTTGTGGTATGGTGCTTTTTGTCATAACTATCAGCATCACGAAGAGCTGTTGTGGGGCCACTACAGCACTAGAAGGGAGGATAGAGGGGGACAGTGGCTTTCTGTCATTTCCCCCTCTCCACAGCTAAAGGTACATAACCACTTATTGGGTGTCCTAGAGAAGCAGGGTGGTAGATTCCACAGGAATCTCACAAAGCCACAAACCACTTTGTGGTAGAAATCCGATTCTTTTGTGTTTTGTGACAGCATCCACGATAGGCACCACTTTCATAGACTGGCACCAGCATCTTAATTTAACAGAAAAAATACTTTTCAAAAATAGCATGGTTGGCTACTGTGTGCTTTACATCCCTGTGTTATTGACACTGTTTTCAGCACAAATCCAACCCACAGCCCCATACCAGCCACTGTGAAGAAAATTAACTCTATCCCAGCCAAAGCCAGCACACAGTCCTGATTAATCACTTGGATGGGGCAAGAAGGAGTGTGCTTATTAAAACTGGAGATCTATAAAGGAAAGGGAAGGAAAGACACAGGAATACAAAGTTAGAATACAGAATGATCTGCTCAAACTAAAGAAATTCAACAGGGGCAAGCACTTCTAAGCAAACGTAATGAGTACACAAATACATAGTGAGCAGAGAAGCAGCCCTTTAGAAAGGGCTGTAAGCATTATAGCAGATTACAAGTGAAACATGAGGCAACAAGGCCATGGTGCTGCAAAACAACTCAATGTCGTAAGGGACTGTAGCTTTCAAGACAGCTGAAGTAATGCTGCTCTGCTTAAGGCTGGTAAGATCTAGGCTGGAGTCCTGTATGGTGGTGGATTCCAAGCTAAGGTGCTCAGCTACTACAAGTTGTGCCCTGTCACGGTGCTGATGCAATGGAACAATTCAGCTCTTGAGTTGCACTATGTGCTGCATAATGTCTTTACCTTCCCTTATTAAACAGACTTCTCTCCAGGAATAAAAAAGATGTTGTTTCCAAGTCAATTCAGCCTTTCTGTTTGTGCCAGTGTCCTGAGGTAACCAGTCACTCAGTACGATCTTTTTTTGACTGGTTTGGGTTTAGGATCTGTGTATCAGTTTAATAAATATATTATCAATTGTGAAGTAAAACACTGTGAAAATATAGGATGGTGTGCTTCTACAGCCAACAGCGTTGTAGTAACAGAACTGGAACTGAGGGAGGCTTTCAAGGAAGCAAACTGATGAATGTAGAGGAGGTAAATGTGTTTCTGAAGGAAAAAAAAAAATCAATATGCCATCATTTTTTAAGATACACCATAGTGCAAAGATAAGCTTAATTTATTGTAAATAGGAATTATGTTCATTTTATTTCAAATCTGAACTGCTAACATAAGTGATTGAAAGGCATGTTATGACTAATAGGTCTTCATCTTTCAGTTTTACTTCTACTAATGTATTCCCTTTAGAGCTGACAGCATCTGTTGTTTCATCATGGATATGACAGTTCAGTAAATGCTTTTATTCACCTTTCACTCATACAATGATTGATAAAGTAAGACTGTCTGTGGTTGAACAGTCCAATTACAAAGAAGACAAAAAAAGCCACTCTAACCTTGGCCTTTGGAGTGTCATTAAATCAACTAGCTCTGATACTATTCTTTGTAGTGAAACTGCCTGTGAAGAATGGAAAAAAGGCCTGGAAGTAATTTTTCCTTTGAATTACTGCGTGTTTATGACACCATATCAAGGAGTTGCTTTGTTTTAATTTGTGGTACCAACAGAAAAGGTCAGTTAATCTTTGCATCATTGCTGACTCAATTAGTTAGCAAGGTCATTCATTAGCTGAAGAAAGTGAGAGGATCTCTATTCCTATAAGTACTGGCCTTACTGTGAGAGAAAGATCTTTGCTCTGTTTGGAGTTGGAGTGTTTAGACTGTAGAGCAGACTGTGTGTACAACACTGATATGATGATGCCATTATGTCTGCCAGTTGTGTGCTGGTGGTACCTGATAACACTGGTGAAAGCAGATGCAGAATTGGAATGGAAATCCTTCAGGTACTTGAGCTACCCTGTCTGAAGACATGTCACTTCAGAAAATGCACTGCAAATCCATTTGGAGAACTGTGGGGCTCAGTGTTACCTTGGGATTCAAGAAGCAGTGTGGGACAAATCCCTGAGAACTAATTTTTTTCCTGTCTCTGCCCTGCACTCAGGCTCTCCACATTAATAGGACTTCACAAAGATTTTTTTGATCTTGTCCTTATATAAAAAGGATGATAACAATTTTATGGACTAATTTCAATTGCTCCACCAAATTCCAGCACAGCCTTTTGTATCCTTCAGCCACCTTCTTTCTCCAATGTCCGCAGATCTTCCTAGCTAACTTTTTCAAAGGCACGAAAGTGCTCTGCAAAGTCATCCTGATGAGCAGGTCTTTGGTGCTGTGTAACCTCTCCCATTCATCTGGCTCTAAGTAACACTGTGTGATTTTTCTGACATCTACTCTCAAAGACCTGACAGAAATGCTTGTACCATCCTCTCCCTTTCATCCCACAAAAGTCCTGTGGCCAACCTGCAAGTCATAACTGCGGAGATGGAAGAACACGTTTCAGGGGCAAAAGAAGATACTGGAAGAGAAAGCATAGAGCTGCTTACCCCAGTTTTCAAATCCATGCTAAGAAAAGTTACTCTGTATTTTGAGCAGGAATGACCAGCAAACTGGTAATAAGCACACTGGGTAGATGGAGATGGTGCAAACTGTGGCAGAATTTGGCAAGTAACGATCTTAGAAGGCTAATCTTGAATCAAGTGCAATTAGGGAAAAAAAATATTCATAAGAGCAAGACTTCAAATTGCATTTCTTGTTCTTTGATGTTCTTATTAAAGGTAAGAGAACACAAATGCTATTATCTAAAATAGCATAGAGGGCAATGTAAGTACCATAAATCATTGTGCTGCTGAGAGAAATGGGACAGCTGCTATCCTCTCCATTTCTGTTTTATAGAGGGAGATGGAGTCAAACCGGGACTTGACAAAAGTCGCTCAAGACCTCAAGGTTATCATGCTTCATGAAGGGAATCTTCTACTTTTTTCTTGACCAAGAGCTAACAAAACTTTTTCCTTCTTTGAGGTAGGGAGGGTAGCGGTTTAAGTGGGGTGTCTGCATGAAGGAGCTTTATTTTTCATGCCTATACTGTTAATATTTATTCTTAAAATTGTTAGTATTTAGTTTTGCTTTCCCTTCTTACGCCATATAGGAGAAAAGCATCATTAATATTTAAGCAGATGAACATCTCTTGAGGCTTGTGACTTGCAGCCAGAATGTCATTAACTTAAATAATCACACAGATAAAATTAATGCAATAAGAGTTGTATCTGAGTCCTGTTGCTGAGCAATTCTGGCGGGCGCATAATAATACTGCTGCCTCAGGCATTGAGATCAGGGGTCATGATGTGATATTTCTGTGTATTCATTAACTTTCACAAGGACAGATTGATCTTCTGTTTCCATGAACACTAATGAACCATTTTCTTATTTTTAGGGAATATTCTATCAGTACCGTTAGCCACGTAGTGTTTAAAGAAAAGCTGTTTTCAAACAGAAGGCTCTAATTAGAATTGGGCCTCAGCCGTATTGATTTCCCTGTGCTTCCTCAGTGGATTTACAAATGCCAGGAAATAAACTTGCCAGGAAAAAGTTTATTGTAGCGGTTTTCTCTTTAGTATTTAGCCTGTGTGTTTTTCTACTTCTTGACAAGCTGAAAAAAAAAAAGAGAATTAGGTGCTGAGACATTCCAAATGGTTGGGTATGTGCGTATTTTCCCAGCTCTCTACTCTGGAAATCTTAGAAAGAAAAGGTGTGAGGTGTTCACCTTACTCTAAGCCATCTAAAAAATACGTAGTTCCTCTGGCGAAATGCATTCCTGGTCTTCCAGTCGTCCGAATGTGAGAAAATACAGAAAGGACTTAGGAGCAAGAGGCTGGAGCCTGTCCCTGGCGCGGCACCCGCACCGCCGAGCGCGGCCGCTGGGGCAGCTGCGGAGCGCGGCGCGATCCCGGCCGCGGCCGCCGGGTGCCAGCCTGGCCCTGCGCAAGGCCTCGGCCGCTCCCCCGCCCGCCGTCGGCTCGGCGCTCGCAGCGCCCGGCTCTGGGGCTTACGGCTCAGAACGCCAGTTTACCGCGTACCTTGGGTTTTTCCTGATCGGTCTTGCGGCGCCTTCCACTTTTCCCTCCGTACCGAGCCTGTGCGCTCAGACTCTTCCCGTGTTCTTTGTATCGAGTGGAACGTCTGGGTCAAAGAGGGAGCTCTGGGGCTCCCGACAGAAACACTAAAGTGTCCATGTCTTGGAGAACTCTTAAGTCCCCTTTCTACAGGCTACAGATGTATAGGAAAAAAATGCACTAGTGGAGCCGTTTTTGCACCCTCTGGATTGGGTCTAGGGGACCTCAGTGTGAGGCAACCGTGTGCTGCTGACCTTGCAGGGTTTGCACAGGGAAAGGAGGGATGCATGGTCGATGTAGCTGGCCCACACTGGATGTGCACAGATTTCTCCTGCCTCTGATGTCAGTTTGAGAGACCAAACCCTGTAAACGAGCCCTGCCTCTCTGCTTTCATCTCCTGCCACCTCTCGCCAGAGCTGTCCGAGTTGTCCCGGTGCAGCCCAGCCATGCAGCTCCCCTGTCCTGGCAGTGCAGAGGCAGGCTCTGAGGCTCGCCTGAAAGATGGTTCACTCGCTTGAGTGGTTATTTTTTATTAAATTATTCCAGCTTCCAAACATTAGGTCTCAGTCACCCAACTGCAGCAGGTTGTCTTTAAAGCTTCCAAAAAGCCATCTCCTAGCAAAAGGAGCAAGGTACTTCTGAGCCCACCTGCAGCAACTGAGCAGAGAAATGGGGAATGTGGGTGATTTATCCTGCCCTTGCATTGCTGCTACAGGTCACAACTTAAGTGGAAAGTTTTATATCATCAGGGGAGGAAAGGCAATGTCTAAATGGTCTCATTTTTTTGGCTCAGGCTCTATTTCCAGCCCAACCTGGGATTCCCACTTGGTATTAAATATTTAAAAATGGGAATGGCACGTCCACAGACAGGAGTTGCCAGGATAAACGTCCAGTAATAGTCCTGCCATTTTCAGGAACAATACAGTAAGGACCTCATAAAATAGAGTGAAGAAGTCCTCTGGTCCTCTTGGACAAATTATATTTTAAAGGACACATTAAAAAGATACTCTAATTACCTTTGCTCGTTAAGATGCTTTTAGTATTATTTTTTTTTTAAAGAGAATTGCACCCTAGCCACACTTAAACTCTGGCAAGTGCCTGACTTTTTTCCTTTGAATTGTCTAGGTTGACTTTCCCTAACCTCCTCTCCTATACTTTTTTATTCTGCTGTGAACTATAAAAATTCTATCCTACTCCACTGCAGAGGTGGACACACTATTCATGTGTAGTATATGAAATCATGCTTCTATAAATTATAGCTTCTAATCAGATGTTGTCTGTATTTTGAGATCACTGGACAAAAGACATTACAAAATGACTAAGAGAAGTTAAGAAGACAAATTCACTTGCTAATATAATTTATTGCATTTTTATTTTTTTTAATGAACAAAGAGTACTTAATTTTACATAATGAGATTAAACTGTCTAAGGACCAAATGATATAGAAAACCCTTTGTGCTGAAGACAATGCATCATTTTGGAATATATTGTCCATAAAATTGAGGTAAATAGTTGCATAAATACTTATTTCTCCATAAAAGTGTAATGATTCAGCTGAAAACCAGACAGTATTAGTGATGTATGGTCTCTATTTTTGGCACATTCAGTAAAATGAAAGTGTACCTACATTTAGCATAAATGCAACACATGAATGTTGTTCTGCAGTGTAGGTAGGGAACAGGTAGCAAAATTAGATTTATAGCTCCTCTGCCAGCTGTGAAAGATGAGTCAGAGGGACCTATCATAGCGAGAGCTGTTTGGGAGCTCTGCTCTGGTGTCCCCTTGGTGCCCTTGAGTAACCTGTCCTTTTCTTCATGTATTTCTCAGAAATGACCAGGACGGTCTTTCAAGTGCCTTTTAAATCCATCTGGGGTAGGCTTAAAGGCAGCGAGGAGGAACAAGAGTGGCAATGATGGAGCGGTACGCACATGGATCCCTAGCAAAATGTTCTTTTCTTAAGCCAAATGTAGAGGTGGATTGGAAAAAGCAAGTCTGTGGTCTCTCCAGATGCCACTGCACCTTGCAGCCATGGCAGCCCACAAAAAGGATGATGTCATACACGTGGACTGGAGCTGCAGTAGCTCACTTGGCTTGATCCATCATGCCACAGTCCATCACTGCTCACAGCTTCCAGTGGACAGCTCTCTTGTACAGACCCTGCAGCTCCCAGCAGAGGCTGATCCTTACCAGGAGAACCAGCAGTCACTGACGTGGGGCTGGAAGGGCACTGAGGTACCTGATTCTTCTTTGGATACAGACTCTCAGTGGAAAGTCTCAAAAGAAACACTCTCCCTCTTTTTTTATCCAAGGCAACTGTCAGTGGGGAATGAGCTTGACCACCACTCACTGGCTAGTCCCTCCAAGCAGCATTTCTGTGGTTGGGACAGAAGATTGATTTGGTGTGATACCCGGGCAGAGATGCTTTACTAGAAATACAGTCAAGTGGCATGCTTTGACTGGGGCTAACTGCACAATTCTTACTATTTTCTTCCCTTCCTTCTTGAGATATGGAGTTTTTACCAAAGGCATTTTTCAGTATCAAGCCAAAGGAAAGTCAGAATGTATATTTTCAAGAAAGGCTGAGTATTTTTCCTTCCTGAAAGCCATGGTAGGTGTCTAGCACAGTTTATCCTTTTCTCTACTCCAGAAAGGTAGCAAATATTGCAAGAAAAAAATGCCTCTGTGGCAGACCTTTGCTGACCTTTTACAGTGAGCCAATAAGGATCGATCCAAGGCCAGGGCCCACCTAGAGCAGCAACATAAAAAATGAAAATTCCATTTAGCTTTGTTCTGGGGGGCTGGGGAGGTGTGGCAGTGTCTTGTTATTTCCAGCATTTGTTTATCCCATGTATTATTCAATTTTCTTGGTTACAGAGTGAAACAAAATCAATTGAAAGTTGCTTTTCCTTTGCCACACGTGACTGTCAAATCCTTGTGGAAAATTGCTTAAATTGTGTGATCTATGGTTCAAAGAGAGAACAGAATGCTTAATTAGAGTTTAATTGTCTTGGAAGATTTGATGCTCTCTGATTGCTTTTGTTCTATTTCTTTACTTGCTCAGTGGTTTCTGTTGAAGTGTGTCTTCATTTGTAGCAGAACCAGGTGCACAGGCTGGAACTCCACTGTTCACCAGCAGCTAAGAATGTATTTTCTCCTCAGTCTCATGCTTATGTATGTATCTGCCCAGGTGACCTGCTAGCAAAAGCAGCACAATACACCTGTACTCCTGGGCCTGATCCTTAGAGCTGATGACTAAATACCTAAAAACACCCAGATGGGTTTACACAGACCCAGATGCTATGATCTTTTTCCATCAATGTTTTTAAAGCCAGAAGCTGGTTTTAATGAAAAACTATGATTTTTGACATTGAAAGCCACCACTTACCCACCAGTGCCTCATCTGGCACCAACTGAATTGGATGAAAACTTTTCCCATAGGGCAGCCTAGGTACCTAAACAGCTTTCCATTGTAACCAGGCTCCTAAGAAGTTGATATGCTGCTGGATATTAAGAATGCATCCATCCCAAACCATACTCATTTGGGTGGAAAAAAAAAAAAAAAAAGTGGTCTGTGCCTTGATTTAGATTTCTCTCTTCAGAATCTTGGGGCTTGGACTTGATGATCTCTAGAGTTCCCTTCCAATCCCTACCGTTCTATGATCTATGATCTCTGTTCTGGCACACAGAGAGTTTGTTCTTCACTAGCAGAAAACTGATTTGCTTAAAAATGGCACTTGGTTTTGAGGAATGTTTTGTTTGGTTCTAGCTTTTTGTTAGGTTTATTTTACTTGAATTAGTTCCCAGTTTTTCTTCGCTTTGGGGCTTCTGGCACAGAGAGGGCCAAAGCAGAGGCAGGAGCAAATAAAGGGGAGAATTTTGGCATCAGTGCCAAGCTATGTTGGCTTATGAAGATCCCTGTGTTGTGGTGCAAAGCACTGCCTGAATCAGAAGTGAAATAAAGGGAAAGCAGGTAAAAAAAGTAATGGGCAGATCTTTACACCTGGTTCAGTATCAAGATTTGGATTTGAGTTTTACTCGAGTATGGATTTTTTTTTTAACTTTCACTTTATTTTTGACAAATGAGGATAGGATTGTTCATTAATTTCTAACCAGATAGGCTTGTGCTGTTTGATTGTTGACAAAGACTTCTTGTCAGATGGGGAGAATTTGCCTGGAAAAAATTGCTACCTGTAAGGATACTGGAATTAAGGGCTCCTTAAGTAGATGCATTTGCAGAAGATTGCTTCTCTCATTTGTGCGTCCTACTTCCCCTGGGGAAGCTCCTGTGACAGCATCTTTTTTTCCTGAGGATCCATTGTTTAAGTAAGAGCATATAGCAGATCATATAAGAAAAGGTTGCCTTCAGTGTCAGGGTTGCTCCAGGCTCCCTCCTTGAGCTACACAGCCCAAAATAAAAGCTGACATTTGAGCAAGCCCAGGTGATGATTGTGTTATTTGCAACAGTCACCTCTTAATTCAACCTTTAACTGGGAAAGTGAACAACCGAGCCACGGAAGGTGGCAGGAATCCTCTCCACTGATATTGCTGGCCTTGGATCAGGCAACCGTGTATTAGAACTTTTGGAATTGCAGGAAGTCAGCATCAAATGACAATGGCATCATTGCTGCCTGTCACTGCAAATGTCAATGTGGACACTAGGTCTGTAACACATCATGTGAGTCAAGAAATCCAAGTACAGTAGAAATAAAGAAGAAAAATCTAGGGGAGGAATGCTCACAATGTTATTTTTCATTTGTTTGGATCTACTAATAGGCTGGAAACAAATCTTTGTACATTACTTGATTATATTTCTCTGCTAGTTAATTTGTTTGATTATAATTAGGGGATTCTGAAGGATAATGCTAGCTTTTTTTTTTTTTTTTTCTTTATTAGAAGAGTCAAGATTGATGCATCATGATCTATGAAATGCTGTGAGTGTTTTTGACACGTGTTCATTTATCTACCCTGTAAGCCAAGAATACAAACCCTGGTACTCAGAAGGTACTTTCAGATGTAGTTTCACATACTTTAGAAAATGTGGGGAGGTTTTACAGATTTCAAACTCAAAATACAACTCCTGCTTTTCAAGGAAAACTAGATTTATAGCATCTTCTAATTGTATTGATTTCCAGTGTTGATCTGAGATGCTACTTCCGTTCCCAGGATATCTCATCCTGGCCTATTGCAAATGAGAAAGAAGAGAGAAAGCGAGAAAGAAATAATTCAAAATGCATCTAAGAAAGCCAGACATAATCAGGGACTGAAATTTAAAGCAATATGATAAGCTAGAGACAAGTTGGATTATGATAGTAATATCTGAACGAGTTGGGGTGTGTTTTTCATCACTACTACCACGGTGGCTCTCCAGCAAAGATGCCTTATGGATGCTTTGATGCATCTTCCAGTATCTACTACCTATCTGTGACCCCTGCTTTTTGATTGCTTGGAGTTATTAGAAGCAGCTGCAGGTTAAAGCAACTTTTGGATTGCTCTAAGTTGGATCAAATGCTGCTTTACTGAAAAAACTGTGTGTAGGATAGGAAATCTGCATCTGTGAGCAGGGAGATACCATGCAAACCAGCAGACAGCTGCTGGGAGAGAAAGCCAGGAGCTGAAATGCACGGGCAGTATGTGTGAAGTTTAGCTCCTGTGCCTATTGTCCATGCAATTTCCTGCAGATTGCACCGTGCCTTCTCCATCTTCCTAAACTGTCACATCTCCTTGATTTCCCCCTCACTATAGAGAATAACCTGATCCAAAGCACTTTGTAATGAATGTCATTAGGAAGAATGTCATTTAGTAGAATGGTGAGTTAGTTTGAACTGCAAGAAGACCCGCACCATCATTGGTTTATAATTTATGTTCTTGCATTTTATTTTTCATCACTTTTTTTTCAGCTTTCGAACAAGTCAATGAGCAGTTTCTTGTCAAAAATCCCAAATAATGTTGTCTCTGACACAGTAGACCAAGGTGCGTTTTCACAGTGGTTCAGTAAAAACATCTTGATGGGAAATAAAGAGCCCCTCTCCTTCCAGATGTAGCAGTTTGTTGTCAGATTTACATGCTTTTATTTTTCCTTTGTGAAAAGCCTGAGTCAAAGAAGTTGGAGAGTTACTCAAACAGATAATTGCGCTGACTTTCCCATACGGGCAAGTGTGAGCTTTCTTGCTGCTGAATGAAGCAGAACATACTTTTTGACATTGCAACATTTCTGAACTCTGCTTGTTTTGGTTCTTTGTGCAAGGGAACGTTTCTCTTATAACTCTCCTGATGCCCTCAGAAAGGGAATCGACAGCTGGAGCTGCAAATATTTTACTGTCTAAGTGCTGTACTCTGATTAGGGTAAAGAGAAACGGGGCAGAAGCGGGTGACCCACACATGGCTAATATTTAAGTGAGGACAGCTTAGGTGTGCCAGCATTGGTGCTCAGGGTCTGAGCTTCAGGATTTTCTGGTGAACTCTTACTCTTCTTCCAGCATCTGCCATAGGCAGGTGAGGGTGGAAATGGGAGCTGGTACCCAACAACAGGCATCTCACCAACCTGCTATGGCTTCAGCAGCAGTGGGAGAGCACTCCTTCCTGCACCTCATGTCCTCCCTTCACGTGGAACATAACAAGCCATTTTTTCCTGTGAAAAGCAGAAGAAAGGGACCCCTCACACATTCTGACGAGCACTAAATTCAAGAATGGTAAGAACTGTCTTATTTTAAAAGAACCTGTCAGAATTGAGTTTCTACCCCTCTCTAGCAAAGTGGGAACTTCCCAGAGACCAAGTCAGTCTGGGAGGTGGGCAGCCAGTCAGTACACAGTGCCACGCATCTTGTTAAAAATACAGACTAGCCTGGCATTTCAAACTGCTTTCTTTAAAATAAAGAATTAATCAGTTACCTCTGAGTGAATGCAGGTACCCTGCATTCTTACCCTGGTGATACTTTTTCAGGTTTTTCAGGTGCCTTGTTGCAATGACACTTGTTTTCCCACCATGTGCTGTCAATTTTCACAAACCATATCATACTCAAGAATCAGAAGTTCTAGCTAGATTTTATTTGCTCTGCCTCTTATTGGCACCTGCCAGGGTTCTGCTGAAATGCCATTTTAAGCTGTCCCTTGGCGAGTACATAATGAAAACCTATGGAGGTATCTGAAGGGTATAATTAGGTAAAAAATACAGAGGTATCAGGATGGCTATTTCCACTTAAACTGTTGTAATTTTCATCATTCCTCCCAGAGTTTCCCTATACCACAAACATTTTCTACAGAACACAGTACTTAATCCATTGAAGTTGCTTTCATTATAAATATAGCAGATTAGGATGCAATTTAGGTGGTGTAGAACTATTTCAGGGTAGTATCCCAGGTCTTCATTTAGCTCTTACTGATGTGTTGAGAAGAAGAACAAATTGATTGCTGATTTATATGCCTTGAGTTTCATGATGTTCTATTTCTGCTGTGCAGGGGGTCACAATAGAGTCTATTAACAACATGCAAGGCAGAAACAGCTGATGTTCTTACAATCACGTCAGATTCTCTTCAGGATTGCTGTTAGTTTCTTTTTCTCTGTTGTTGACTCCAAAGTTTGCAGTCTGTTCTCCCAGCCATGACTAGAACTTTAATGGCTTTGCAGTCTGTTCTCTATTAGGGTTTTTATTAGTATTAATATGGTCTATTTTTCTAGCTGTCTGCTTCACTATATTTAATTTCAAAATGTTTCTGAAGTACAGGCTAAAGGGGTGCTCTCAAGGCACCATTTGCTAAAAGTTCATTTTAAAGCCATTAATATATGCCTGCAGCAAACCCTCATATTAGGTTATGCAGCAAAGGCTCTAGGAGCCAGCTTCTACAGACACAACCGATTGGCTCCCAACTTAGAAAAGCTACTTTAAAAAGATCTTTTATACCAAAATAAAAGATTTTTCAGAACACAGCACCTCACTGCTCAAACATACTGACTAATCTGCATTTGAGTTTACACTGCAGTCGTGGTTTCAGAGATCATTAACTTCCTACAAACTTCAGGATGAGCAAAGGTTTTCTACAGAGGGAAAAACTGAGATGCATATTCACCTTTTGCTGGGCACCCAAGAGATCCATGTAGGCAAAGGTAGGTGCTGCAGTTCCTACCCAATAATTCACCCAGAGGACACAGCAGATCCCTGGGAAGCTGGTCCCTGCTATTTATGTGGTGTATAAATGTACATGTTCAACCTTGCTTGCTCCCTCTCCAGAAGAGAATTTAAGGGATGAGGAGAGATACAATGCTGGAGCCCAAGTGCCTGCTGGCTACTGCAAGAAAGGGAGTTTTCCCATTGCTTTAATTAAATAACCACTTTCTTTTGAGCCCAGAGTGCTTTCATTGTCTTTGTCAATGGCTGCCAGGCAGGCAGAATTACAGCTGCCACTCTTCTCTGAGCAATGTAATCCTGTCGAAAGCAGGACACAGCAAAGACGTGACAGAAACTTGTAATTCCTGCAATGCACCTTCTAACCTGATATGTAAGAAGAAGAAAAGAGAGCTCTGTCATCGCACATCAGTTTCACAAGATCCATGTTTTATATGGAAATGAGTAAAAATTCACATTATCGAAAAAAGTCAATTTCCCAAGACACTGATGTAGGTGCCATGCTTGGGCAGTGCTCTGGAGCATTCCTGGCATCTTGAGAATTTTGAGTGAAACCTTACCCTTGTCCTTCCTCTTCCTGGTAGTGTTTCAGTAACACCTACTGGTGTAAACAGGAGTTTTCATTAATTTTATCTGAGCCCAAATTCTCCCTTTCTTAAACACCATTTTCTTATCTCTGTAATGTTTGAAACCAGAGCCTGAGATATGAACCTTTTGCCCTAGGTTTGGATGAACTCGCTTGGATTAAAGCAGAGCCCTGTTCTGCAGACTGTATGGCATGAAACCAAAACAAAGCACAGTTGCATTTGGAAATAACTGACATTCTCTTGTAGAAAGACTTAGTTGCTATCTCTATTTTTGTGGTATTTGTCTTCTGCTGTATTTCTCTTAGGTAGAAAAGATTTTTTTTCTTTGGCAGAAGCAAGGCAACACAAGAAGTCATCTTTTACAATTTACACACAGGATGGAAATCTTTATTTTCTTCCTGGCTTCTTTCACCAGCCCACAGCAAGCATTTATCTTCTGTTTCCTCTAATAGGATGTGACTTGGTGTGACATCATATTTTGAAAGGCTGTGATTTAATGGGTGTATTTGATCCCCCCTTCCCCAACATGCACACATTTTGCAGAGACTAATATTTTAAAATGCAGTGCAACCTCCTGGTGACTGGAATTTCTGTCAGAGGCTTCTTCAGTGCTCTTGCTCAGCCACAACTTTGCACAAGTCCATCACAGATAAACATCTTCTGTGTCGGGCTTGCCCAGGACCACTTGCAATTCCCTGGTCCTGTGATAGCACCAGGCACTATCCTGCAGACTGCAGTGGCAGGATCTAAGTTGCAGAGAATTAGCTACTGCCATGGCACATATGCTGAAAGTCACTGAAACAGGAACATTGAATTTCTGATATTATTTTACTAGTAGCAAGTATAAAAGTCCACAGCAACACACTGATAACTTAAACATCCATTTCCTCCCCTCGCAGTATAGATCGAAGATAGAATTCATTCCATCAGGGGAGCACCCTAAGGAAATTCTGAGCTGTCAGCTGAAGCAGTGCTGTGTGTAAAGCATCTCTGGCTCTATTAGTATTTGTGCCATTCCTGATGAGAGTCTTTAATCGTCCCCACCTGATTCAGGGGAGACAGGAATATACTGTATTTCCTATCTTGAATGAACTGTGCAGATCTCTGGTTTTTACATTTTTGTTCATTATTTTAAGTAAATAAAGCTGGCACTGAGCAAGTCCTATACAGTTGATTTCAACTGGGTT
Source organism: Chloroceryle amazona (assembly GCA_027560015.1). NCBI lineage: Eukaryota > Metazoa > Chordata > Aves > Coraciiformes > Cerylidae > Chloroceryle > Chloroceryle amazona. The sequence continues at coordinate 47,350 of JANHFX010014771.1, read as the reverse complement.
TTATAAACTGGGATTGCCCTGTCTGAAAAGAATCCAGAAAGGGCTGCTTTGGCCACTGCTTCCCAAGGGGAAAGATGCCACATCCCTTCCCAGTGCCACCTGCTCTGAAAGCCTCGAGGGCTGCAGGGCACCTCACTGTGAACCAGTGGCCTTTCTTCATCCTCTCCTAAACAATCACCCCAAGCAGTGAGTGACCTGGCAAGATCTCAATGACTGGTCTTTGAAAGTGACTTCTCAGACAAAATGTGAAAATCTCACAACTGACATTTGAGTGAGGACCTCATCTCTGAGTGGTGAGAGGCTGGTCAGCAACTTGCACTTAGACCTCTGCTCTCCAGTGCTCAACAGTGGCCGAGCAGCACCTTGATGCCAGCACCCCTGGAGGGGGTGGGAGGGAGGTAGCATCCCTGTGGGCAGTGTCCCTGTGGGCAGTGTCCCTGTAGGCAGTGTCCCTGCGGGCAGAGTCCCTCTGGGCACAGTGCCTGCAGAAGGTGATGGGCAATTTGCAGCAGTAAGTTGTGAGAATGTGTAGAAATTGTTCCCAGTCCTCCTCCCAGGTGTTGGGATCCCACATCTGGGACAGCAGAGTAGAAATGTGGAGGAAAAGACTGGTTTCTGAAGGCTGTCCTGTGAAGTCAAGTATCTTGTGCCCTTTCACCCTCTGTAGATGAAGAGTGATTTTTTTTTTTTTAAATAATGTTGTTCATTGGACTAAGGAGACATTTTACAGACCAAAGAGGGGACAAGGAGGCCTGAGCAGTGTGGGAGCGGCTTGGTTGCAGCTCCAGCCTCTCCTCCTCTTTCGAGGGGTCAGAGCAAAGCATCACCCAACGCCTAGGGTCTAACCACACCAAGCAGGGAGGTGATGGCTCCGTGGGCATGCCCTCCCTCAAACTCCTCAGCAGCAACTGTTTAGGTTGGTAGTGTGTGTAATTTGTATATGCTGGGTGGCTTGTAGCTCTGTTTATGTTTTCCTAGATCAGTAGTAGGAATAGTTAAACCTCCTCCGTGCGTGAATTATGCTTTATATTTATTTTGTGTTGCAAAAAGGCCCCAGCAACAGAAACAAAAGACCTGAAAATTTTAGATTTTTTTTTGAGTATGAAAGTAATATATCATTATAATAATGCAAATTTCCTGGTTAGTACAGATATTTAAATTAATACTGAATTAATCAATTCATTAACTAGAAAATATGGAATAAGAGTTTGCAAATACCACACAGGAATTTTAATATATTTAAATTAAAATGCTACTGGTCTCTGCTGTAAACATAGTATGCACTTTGTTTTTGTACATGGTCAAACATGGAATGAGGCAATTTAGCCAAAGGAAATGATAAGCAATGTAAGCCATCGCTACCCCATGGAAATCTGCAGAATGCCAATAATTTAATAAAACATGTGCTTGCTAGATCAAATACTCCTGACTCTCTTTGCTCTGCAGCAAAACCGTGAGATCCAAGCAGAAGGTATGCTGAGATACTGTGCTCTCCGAATCAGTAAATTGCTGAGTACCTAAAATCATCAGCTACTTCAATTATTCTTGGTAGCAGGATGTATCTGTGTTTAAATAGATGTTAAGGTTGTGACTGTAAACAGGAAATGAAAAATAAAATAAAATAAAAAACCATGCTGGAACAGAAAAATAAAAGCAGATGATTTCTATCTAATGTGAGACAACTGTTTAAAACTGTGAAACCCAGTTTTAAAATATAAAATGGAAGGATGATATGAGGAGCTGTTCTTGCTGATGGCAACGCTGAGGCTGGCAGGAGAGCTTATTACAGGTAAATGGCTGAAGAACAACAAATATCTATTGTGTGCTGTACATCAGTATCCTATGCATTATGTACATCAGTGGTACGCCTTCCCATGGGCAGTAAATGATGCAATATGTCACTATGTGATCCCAACCTTTTCAAACTGTGTTTTCCCCAATATTTACGTATATTGGCTGCAGAATAAGTACTTCCATATCTAGATTCCCACTACGGTTAGGTATGTTTAAAATTTATATTAAAATGAATATTGAAAATCACAATACTCCTCTTACCTTTGTTGACTAAACTGGAGGAGAGAAGTATTTAGTTTAAGTATGTGGCACCTAAGAGCTTGAAACCAGTTCAAGGTCCCATGTACATACTCTGTGGTGATGAGCACCCTCAATTGCAGCCCAGCTCCTTGCTCAGGCATAAATTAACTGTTCTAAGGGGAAAAGCAATGGAAAACCAGTACAGGAAAAGGTGAAGAAACCATGAGAAGCAAATAAGTGGGTGTCCTGATCTTTCTTTGAGCTGCAGATGATTATGAAAAATAGACACAATTTCCCTCTCATTTTCATTGTCCCTCCATCAGGCCTGGGAAGGCTTGGCCCTCTCTGCCATGGCTCTGAAGCTTTCCCCACCATCTGTGTGGGGTATTCTGGTGAGTTTCAGGGACCTCTGACATCTATTGTTACCCTCCACCAGCCTGAGTGCCACAGCAATCCCTGTGGCTTGGGCTAACAGCTGGCTAATGACCTAGCAAACATCCATCTTGTGGGGAGAGAGGCTTGTGCAAGTGACTGATGGCTCACATATGATGGGGACCTGTTATTTTACTGACTCTGTGCAGCAGTGAGTCTTACTGACAGCAACACTGAGGTGTCCTTCAACTTAGAGGAGGAACCAGATCTCCTGCCTGACAGCTGTCCACAGGGGCAAGAATCATGGAGGGTCTCCTGAGACATGCTCTCTGAATTCTGCAAGAGTGTCAGCTGGTTATTTAGCAATTATGATGATGCCGTTCTCACCATCCTCTCTCATTTGTTTTTCACTAGTAAATTCATTAGGGTACCATTCAGATACTACTGCAAATTTTTCCAGAGTTCACAGAACAAAATCATCAACACTAATCGGAAGAAAAAAGCTCAGTCTGCTCTGCTGATGCATGCAACCATTTACTTGTCTAATACATAAGATGCACAACTGATTGCCCAGATACTCTTCCTGTTGCTGTTTCCTTTCCTCTGAGCTCTAACAAAACACAGCAGATGGTTAAATTTACTGTATCATCTCAGAGCAAGAAAGAAGGTGCTGACTCTTCCATTACGCAGAGAAAACCACATGTGACCCAGAGGACTGCAGCAAGAATGGAACCAAAGAAGAGCCCCATTTCTTAACAGAATCTTTGTCATTCCCACAAGTATGATTTTGTTGTTTCTTCCTTTCAGTTCACAAATGTCTGTGTCATGGCAACCCCTTCCTTTCTGTATGGGAAGGGTCTGGGGAGGACGGTCACTTGTACTCCTGGTATACACTCATTTCTGATGAAGTGTCTTAAGAGCTTGTGATTTATTTCTATCAAATCCACCCTAACTTTTCCTGTGACATTTTGAAACTGCTGATCACCTCAGTTACTCTCAGAAAGTGCCTCCTGCTCCTGTTCAACCCTAATGAAAAAAAACTGGTGGCATTAGCGAGGTGCACTATGGAGAATGACTTATGGAGCCTTGCCAAGTAACAAAGCTGTCCTGGGTGTCCTAAGAGATGTGCTCAATATTTATGGCATTTCTTAGCAGTGGCAGACAGATGTAACTAAGAAATGAAACCTAGTTTGGGTTAATAGAGCAGCTGTTTTCTTTTTCTAGCTGCTTTTGTAAAAGAAGTGCTGTCAGGATATTTTGTAGAAACTGTGGATATCTTTTTAAGAGAACTATCAAGTATGAAAATTTTTAGAAACAAGAAATTCTGTTTAAGATGATAAAGACAGTAGATGTTTGAGGGTAATGAAATACTGTGCTTCATTGTAAAAAAAAAAAAGGGCTTTCTTTAATTTATTTTTTTTTTTCAAATTCAGGGTCAAAACTTTAATAAAAGCAACATAGGCCAATTATCTTTATTATTCTTCTCTTCTGCTGCTGAGGCCTTCATTGCCCTGACCAGGATCACCTGGGACCCCCACTCACTGCCCCACCCATTGGCCCTGGAACCACATTTAGGGCAGACTCTGGGCCTTGCCTGAGTTTTTTTGGTCTGTTGTGGGCAGCTGTTTGCTCATCCTGCCTGCTCCTGAACCTGCCTGCTGATGCCTTTCCAGCTTCTTCTTGGACTTACTTATCACTCTGCATCTGCTGGACCTGCTGGTATTATGGAACTGCCTCTGCTGGGGCTCTCTGCCTGTTCTGGAGATGATGTTGCCACCTTGTCCCTGTTGTCACCCTCCGCAGAACCACTCCACTGGTGTTGCTCCTGGGTGGGCAGCCTGCTCTCCTCATGCTCAAGATGTGAGGTATTTATTGCTATTTGTGTTTATGGGGCTCATTGCATCTGATTGCTTTGCAGCTTGTAGTTTGTCTTTCTCTGCAAAAACCTTTTTGAGCTAGGGAAGCTGTAATCTCGATTTAAAAAAAATATACAGTTGAAGCAATTAAACTTTAGCCCAGATACGTAAATATTGCTTCCTAAATTGAGCAGGAGCTGGGTGCCTCAGCGTCTTCTGAATTGAACTCCATGTTTTGGCTTTGCACTAGAAGTTTGTGGGGAGGCAGAGTTTTGAACATAAGACTTTTTTTCATTCTGAGTATATCACTGTGCTCTGCCCTGTAAGAGATTCTGGAGATTGTCACGGACACTGGGAAGAGGAAGGTGCTACCATGCTGAATTCCTTTATCCTCTGAGCCACTAGAAGAACCCTTTTTAGCATATAAAAGATGGAAACTCTTGTGGTGAAACAGGACAGAAAGTCTTAAATAACTATTAAATTAGTAATTATTTATAGTGCTGCATGCTGCACCTTGCCTGAAGGAGCTGACAGTCAAGTACAAGTTTTTCCTCTCTCTGATTAAACCAAGGGGTTTCCACTTGTTTGCATGAGCTTGAGATTCAGTAGATCCATAGCATGTAATAAGAATTAAACACCATTAGTTCAAGGAATATAATGTGCTAGTATAAATAATAATGTAGTAAACATTCCAGTATTGCAAATTATTAAAGGAGGAGACTGCCCCCCTTCCCACAATACTGGCTACAATAGAAGACTCAGATTTTGCTGGTTTAGGTACAATATGAAATTCAAATTAGTTTTTGCTAGTTTTGCTTTCTCCTAATGCTTTCATTCTAGAAGTTACACATGTAATCACATACAGTGAGAAGAAGTTGTGTGTAGGTACATGAGAACAGTCCTAGAAAAGAAAAGCAGTTCCATTTCCAGCCTTAGCATGTGGTCCCAGCTCTGTTCTGGGCTGCTGGGGAGCCCGGGGTATGTGCCCCACTGCATGGGTTGTGTCTGCACATGGCTTTGAAGCATCTGGCAGCTTGGGAGAGCTGGAGCAGCAGTGCCTGGTGATACCTGGTGCCTGACCCAAAGAGGCTGCTTCTGAAAGAAGGGGAAAGGAGCTTGTGAGGTATTTCAAGTGAAAATAAACCTAGAGCAGCAGGTATTCTTCTTATATTTCATGAAAGCAAATTAAATCTTGGGAATACTCTACTTCACACATAGAAGGAATTCAACAGTTCCACAGACATATTGTGAAGGGAGAGAAAAATGAGCTAGATCAATGTATCAGATTGGATTCACAGTTATTTCCTAACTATTTTTCAGGTGGATAACTACATATATGAATTGTAACAATCCAAAGGGGTGGGAGGGGGTAAGCCCAGTACCCTCCTTCCCCCCAAAAGATGAATAGAGGATCTCTAAAACAATGAAGAGGTTACTCCTTGCACAAATATAATGAGCAGTGATAGTAAAGCACAGGAGAGCTTCCTCTCCCCCCGATCAATTTATAGAGGTTCAGCCTCAGCTGGGAGCCCTGTTTGGCAAAGGGGTGCGTTGCCAGTCCTGGTGTCTGGGTGCTGCCCCTCCAAACTGTCTGGGGGGTGTGTGGGTGGTGTGTGTGAAACCAGTGCAGCCCCGGAACCCCCAGAGCAGCCTCAGGCAACTCTGGCAGAGCAGAGTTCCAGCAGGGCTCTTTAGTGAGCTTGGCTGCAATTACCAAAGGTTCCCTGAAACGTTTACACTGTGAAATTCCTCCCAAATTGCAGGCACGTTTAACACATTATTGCTAAACTTAAAAAGAAACCTGTGGGGAGGCTGATGTGGTTGTGATAGCTTGTTGTTTGGAAATGGAATTGTCCTGTTGGAACTGTTACCCATCTGTTGCTTTTACACTCTTTCATCATTGTTATTATTTTTCAAAGTGTGATAACGCATTTCAAGAGTCTGTCTTGATTGAATAATTGTATGTTGATAAACAGAAACTGAAGCTAATATCAAAACGCACAAGATTGATGTGGTGTAAAGATTCAGCAGAAAGAATCTATATGCTGAAGTCAATAGAAAGACCTCAATTTGCAACACTTGAGGCTCTAACTCCTGTTGCAATGCAAAGGCAGCTATAGGCAATGCAGCATTCTGGTGAGCTTGGCAGCAGTATACAAAGGTCTGAAAAAATAATTGATTGTAAAGAAACTTGTGTAGCCCTTTTTTCTTCTTGGAGAATGACTTTTAAGCTCATTGCACTTTTAAGTTCATGAAGATTTTACTTTTTGGATTTATTACAGTTAATGTTCAAGTGTATTTGTTATCAGAGATTGGCAGAAGTCAGTCCGTAACTTTTCCATTTCCTGAGAGATGCATATAGCACACACTTTTCTCCCTACCCAAATCAAAATTAATGGATTACTGAGTGCCAAAAGTAAGCAATAATAATATGCTATGAAGGTATCTAGGAAGATATCACGTTGGGGTAAGCTAAAGATTTTCTTTTGGTTTTGTTTCGTAACTAGGTATTAGACTCATCAGTATGAGTTGCACAGGGAAGTGGCACCATCAGAAGGATGGTTCAGCCCAGAGCTGAAGAGCAGAAAGCCAGAGTCCTTGGTGTGCTCACAGGCACCCCTGCCTGTGACAGGGGCACGGCATTGCATGCAGGGGCTGTGGCTCTGGGTGACCATCCCTGCACCCAGGTATCTGCCTTTAGGCAGCATTAGATGGAGTAAGTGAAAATGCCATTTGCAGAATAGTAAAAATGTCTCCTGGAATTCTGAAAACAAATGTGCCTATGAAGATTAAATACCTGTTTGACTGATCACCATGTTTTAATGCACGTGTATGGACAGGCCTCCAGCAGCTGCCCGAGCTCAAGGTGGAGGTTGATGATAGGAACTTCAGCATCAATAACACCTTTATAGGCAGGCAATGGACCTTGCAAATTTCTCAGTTCACCAGTTGGACTTTAGACAAAGCTTCAGAAACAGGTCAAGGTTAAATTGGCTGAAATTTGTTCCTCGGTAAACTTCAAATGTAGTTATTTGTACTATGGGTGGAAAGATGCCATTACTTACCAGTCAGTTTGAGTCTCTGTCTCCCTGTGTCTCCACAGATCATATTTCTTTCTTGCTTTTTTAAAAATCTGGTTTCTGTTCTGTCAGTGAGATGATTCCCAAAATACCTTGGGGTACATTCCTCAGCCTGGATGTTCATTATCTGTAAATGCCCTGAGCACCATATATTTATTTTCTGTAGGCCTTGGTCTGGAAACAAAACAATAAACTGCAGCTTGTTGTGGCTGTGCAACAATCTGCAATCTGACTTATTTATTAATTTACTTGTTCTGAGATTTTTGTTTTCATTGCCTTCTGCTGCAGTTCAAAGGTGTCTTCTGTGTTTCTGTTTCAATAGATTTCCCCAAAAGCTGAAATTGTATTTTCCCAGATGCAGGTCACTTTTCGTGTCATTCACCTTTATTCAGCTCTTCTCCAGTCTTAAATAATCCAACAACAAACTGACCAAACCCCAAGCAAAACCAAATATCTTGATAGGTATAAATTATTATAGCTTTACAAAAGTCATCCTGTTCTGCTCCTGATTTCTAACCTTGTTAAAAAGAATATTGAATAATATGAAAGGACTTATTTACAGCTGACAGACAGAAATAGTAGTGAGGCAAATGTCGTCTTAGCTATTTGGGTTTGCCCTTACAATTTATCTTTGCTGTAGGTTTAAAGTGATCTTCTCTGCATTTCACCTGAACTCATCGACCATTGCTACCCAGGTTTATTCAAGCCTGGATCCCGCAGCTGTTTTATGGAGGTATAAACTATAGTCCTCCTTTGCCTTGTGGATGTAGATCAATCTTTGCAGAGATTTGTGATAACCATCCTTTCACTAGCAAATCTGGGCAGTTTACTGCCCTGTTTCTGAGTTGAGCCACTACCCCAAATACAGATACTGTGCTGAATGCCCTGGCTACACTAGGGTGGGAAGGGTTTGAGGAGCTTGAAGAGATCTTGAGCAGCCTGAATGGCTGGATGCCTTGGGAAGCTCCTGGGTGCCCCAGGGAGCCTGGCTGAGTAGGAGAGATGGGGAGGAACTGCAGCTGGGCAAGTGCTGGAGTGCAGCTCACCTTGGCAATGGCTGCCTGGGGGATGCGTGCTTAAAGGAAAAAGTGAGAGATTCAGTCAGAGCAGTTTGAAGGAAGAAGTGCAAGTTTCTTATGGCCTCCCTAAGGAAGGAGAAAGGCAAGAGGCAAACTGTGTAATTTGTTGCAACTTATTTGGATCCAGCTCACATACAGCTTTTCTGGTCATGATGCCAGGTTAGCTTTAAATGACAAATAGTAACTTCAGTAAGTAGCACTTCCCTCACCAGTGTGGCAGAGAGTAAATTTTTGGTCCCAGACCATGTCTTACCATGACACCTACATGCACTGCACTTAAGTTTCCTAATTGCCAAATGTGTGCGCCTCTCCAAGAAGTCACCTGGGTACAATTTTAACTACTTCAGGAGAGTCAAAACAGACCATGTCTTGATGCACAGACCACAATCTCTGTGAGGGCAGTGCTCCCTCAGATTGAGGGCACTGAAAGCCCTGAAATATTCTTGATATCTTTCTCTCCCGTGGTATAGTGGTAGAAATGCTTTTCAGTAATGACTAAGTAGTGATGTGAAAGTGCCTTCAAAAGAGAGGCTGTGGATAGCTACTTTAGCACTTGAACTGTTTCTCAGAAATAAGTGTCTTCCTAGTACTGGACTCTCAGTGACCATTACAGATAACTGCCACACAAAGATGCTACGAACTTGAGATATGTGCATTGTGTTTCAGAGTATATGTGCTCTATGCTTCCTTTGGTGGCCCTGAAAGGCTTTTGGTAAATATTGCTGCTTCTTTTCATTAGAATAAAATGTAAAAACTAATTTAGGTCTCTTCAAGTTCTAACCATCTCAAATATTTTCTGTTACTTTACTGTTTAAATGCACACAGTAACAGAATAATTTAAAGTACTCAAAGTGTTTAATTGTTATATATTGAATCATACAGAACAGCATAACAACATAGATTCTTTCAAATGTGAATAGTGAATTTTTCCTGGAATACTTTTGCCCTTTTGAGGAACCTGATTGCCAACATAATGGCTCTCAATAGGAATTCATTACTATTATTCCATCTTTCAAGCCACAGCTAAAAATACAGAAGCCATGCAATAAAGCAGTTTTCTAGGCATAGATGCCTGGATTAATATTCTTTAAGTGATCACATGGAAGACTCACAATGGGTCCTAATTTAACTACAAAAAGAACCATCCTGCAACCTTTAAATGAAGTAAACCTGAAACTTTTTTCTTTAAGAGTGAAGACTTTAATTTTGAACACTTCAAGTTCCCAATCCAGTTTGTAAGTGTGACAACACAGAGTGATTTATTGGGTTCCCATCAACTGAGGTGACAGAAAATACTTTGTTCATCCTATATACATTTAGATTTTGATGTTAAATTATACTATATAGGCAAAAGTGTCTTTGCGTAAGGATATTGTCCTGGCAAAGCTGTCATCAAGCTTATGAAAATGTTTGTATAGCAAAATCAAAATATTTCATATTAAGCCTGGTGTCAGTTGATTATGGGCAGGATTATCCCCCAAATTAGCCCATCAGATTAGCCCTGTTTAAAAAAAATAGTTCTTGGGTATCTTAGCATGAAACTTGGCAAGAGACTTGAAAATTATACTTTTACATTCCCTGTGTGCTGTGAGGCATTAGAAAAAAATATAGCTGAGTGTTTATTAAAAGTGAAAATATTTACCATGGCAACTCCATTATGAAATCTGGCTGGCAAGTTTGATAATCACAGCAGTTAACAGGAAAAAGAGCGTAGGTGGGTAAAAACAGAGGAGCAGCCTCATTTATGAAGAGTTTTTTAAGTAGAAATGGAGCCTGTGGAGTGGACATATGTTTCTCATTTAAATGAAGCCAGTTTGACGCTGACATTTATGAAAGTGAGACTAATGAGCAGAGACCAAGCTGTGTTCTCACTCTCAGCAGGGTAGCACCAGCCTGACCTGACCATGCATTAGTGAGAGTGATCTAGTCCGGTTGTTGTCTGGATAATAGACAGTTGTTACACATGGATATTTGTGTTAATTTCTCCATAATTGAGTTTTGTTGTCATAAATGCCTCAAGATGGCCTTTTCAAAATGCTGCGTGCTTATATTTGACAGAGCTATTAGGGCACACAAGCAAAACTCCCTGCTAGCTGTACCTGCACCTGAAATGTTGCTGGCTGATTTGTCTGGTCCTCCCTAGAAATTTGGAAGTACTTCTAGGTGATCCTCAGGCTTTTTGCTAGAAATTTTTAATGTTCCTTGAGGTATTTCATTTTATTTCATGTCTCTTAAAGGCTCTGTTATCAAATACGATAGTTCTAGGACTTGACTTCTGGCCATGGCCAGCATGGCTGGAAGGAGGTGTCAGAGTAATGCTGGATTTTAATTTGGATAAATTAAGAAAATGAACCTAATGTAAAAATATAGCTGTGGAAATTCTCAACAGAGAGGTAGCCAAATCTGTGAAGGATGGCAGAGTGTGACACTAAGAATATGTGAACAGGAATAGTGGGCATGAAGGGAAATGATAGGAAACTAAAGGATTTAGTTTCATTTATTAGTGTTCTTGCCCCAGAAATCTCAAAAAGCTGAAACAAGCTGTGAGCTGTAATACTTGAGGCCTCTTGCCACTTAATAGCAATAGCTGCTCTATTAGTTTACTTTGAACACATCTGCTCTCTAACAGCTCCATAAGGTGCAGGACCTAACATTGGTTAAAATACCTCTGACAGGTATTGATCCAAGGCTCCACAGAGCAAGCGAAGGGCACAAGCTGTGGGGAACTTCCCAGATGTTTATTGGGATGTTATTAAGACAAAGTGCTGATGAAGTCTCTTGGACTACTTTTTTTTAGAAAAATCAGTTAGAAGCTGTTTGGTACAAGAGAGGCTTGAACTTGCCCGAGTCACAGTAATTCCAGTTGCTGTCCCTCTGCTCTCCTGGACAGATTGCTGTGTGCCCCAGCCAAGATGCTTGTAAATAATGTTCCATAATTCCACAAATGGAACAGGTAAAGGAAATTTGGACAGTTGTGTATCTGAGTTGTGAAACCTGGTGTAGTTTGTTGCTTCTCAACCAGTTCCACAATGAAGCCATTGCTACAACTTAAATCAAACTTTGGTTCTCCTGAATGTGGGTGTGCTGAAAATATTTACCCTTTTTTAAATTAAATTTTTGTACTGCAACCAACAGAAAATACTCACTTTCATTCAATTAGGTGCATAAAGATAACAATACTCTGTAGTCACTTCATTAAGTTTTAGGGTTTTAACTTAATTAAATGTTGATATACCAGCCTAATTTCTCATACATGAGAGATACCTATGAGAGATACTCTATCTCATCTTCTGAAGGCCCTGGAAAACAACCGGGGGTAGATTTTTGATGCAATTTAGCACAGCAGCAAGGCTGTTCTCACTCTGGCCTATTTTAACCAGATTTCATCTGAAGGTCTGTAGACTCTGTGCTCCCACATACCACTTCTCCCTTATTGCAAGTTTCCTCTTTCCCTTGAACATAAGCCCTGTCCAAGCTTAGTGACTGCAGTACGATTACTCATTAAAAATGAACAACTTATCTGGAAGGGAGTTCTCTCAAGGGGACTTACCCAATCAACAGAGTTATGTTTTGACTAATGTCTCTTGCAGAAAGGTTGAGGTTGGAAGGGATGTCTTAATGTCATCTTGTTCAAACCTCTGCTCAAGCACGGACACCTAAATATTGTGTCCTGTGACTGTGTCTAGATGGTTTTTGAGCGTCTTTAAGGATGGGGACTCCACAACCACCCTGGGCAACATATTCTAGTGTTCAGTCACTCTCACAGTAAAGTGTTTCCTGACATCCAGATGGAATCCTCTCTGTTTCAGCTTGTGTTGATTGCCTCTGTCACTGGTCACCACTGAAAAAACCCTGACTCGCTCATCTTTGCTTCCTCCCTTCAGGTATTTATATACCTGAATAAGATCCCCTCTGAGCCTTCTCTTCTCTAAACTAAGCAGCCCAAGCTCTCGCAGCCTTTCCTCATGTGAGGTTCTCCAGTCGCTTAATCATCCTTGTGGCCCTTTGTTGAACTTGTGGTGTATTTTTCTGCAACCGTACTGACAACATTAACCATATTGCTACCACAGCAGGGCATCACTTCTGATGGACCAGATTTTTTTGCTATTGTAGTCAAAGAATAAAACACGAGTGATTTCTGGAAGGTGAACCAGAGCCTGCTGCTAGGGTCTCTTCATAACTAAAAGCAAAGTTCTCAGAGAGATTGGTGCCTATTGTTGTGTGATTGGAGACAGTCTATCTCCAGTGGTGTTACAGACAGCTAAATTTTATATCAGGTTTGTTTTTTTTACTTAGAAAAGAAGCTATTTTGGGTCTTTAGGAGTTGAATTCATATAAGGTGGGTTGGTGCTATAGCAACCATTCATCTGACCAAATGGCCTACTGGGAATATTCAGGGTATAACTTTTGTAATTTATTTTATGTTGCAGTTTAGCTCTATCTCCTGCGGCTTTCAGTTTCAGACAAAACTAGTGTTTGCCTTCAGGGAATTGTCATATTCACTGTTCCTGTCTTCCCAGTTTTTGTTTAAAATGTCTCTGTATTTATTAAGGAGCATATTAATGGCTGATTGCTTAACAAATGCGGTCTTTAAAAGTGGGGGAAAAAAAAACAACAAACCAAATGTAACTTGGAAAACTAGTCATCAAAGTAGAACATTGTTTTTCCTCCTGTAGCAGCTGCTTTACCAGACATCAAATAATATATGGGCAACTCAGCCCCAAATCACCAAATAAGCAAAGTTAAAAGCACTGGGGATATTCATACATATGAAACAGTAGGCTAAAAGAATAGCTATTTTCTGCATTTCTTACTGCAGAACCTTATGGCTCTTTCAACAATTGTTCTCATGGAACAATTTTTCTAATGTTATTTGTGAATGTTAGGATTGATTCCAGATTTGTGTAAAATACCCCTATAAAATGTGACTGCGGTAGAAATACCAGGGCTAGGCTGTTTATAGTGGCACAAACGGTGTTCCAAGTCCTCTTTTGGTATGGAGTTAGAGGTAGGTGAGCTATCAGCTTGGTGACAGACAGAAATCTTGGGTGGCTGCAGATATATATAAGAATAACACTTGTTTTTTGTATTTGTCAAGAAGATGCCAAGGTTTCAGAGGGCACCAAAGTGTATTCCTTTGCCAGAAGTTGCTCTCCCGATCAAACTGAAAGTCTTGTACCTCCTGTACCTGTGTCTATCCTGGCCTCTGTGAGGCTGAAAGTTGCTTAATGAGGTAGCCTACTGTACTGGTTTTGATATGCAAGCATGATGTTTCCTTTTAATCATTTTCCTTCATTTTCTAGGTAAGAGGTTGGCAGACCAAAAGTAGAGTGATGCATCTAATTGAAAAGCAGTATAATGGCTTTCTGAACAGAGCTGTCTTCCCATACTTGATAATCAGCGGCACATACATGTACACTTTTATGTCCTTCTGTATGCTTTCAGTTTGGACTTCTTATGCTCATTACCACACTTATCAGTTACACACTTGAGGTGCACAAATTCTGCCTGCTTTGAAGAGGTATTGATAATGAAGCCCTGAAATGAATAAAATATCTTGTCTTCTATCATGTCTGATAGCATGTCAGGGATCGTTTGTACTTTGAAAATGGTCATCATTCTTTAATGGTGACTTGTTAACATTTAGACTATCGTTTTGTGTTGCAGTGTGCCACTGTGTCTTGCTACTACAAAGACAGTAGAGAATTAAGGGCACAGTCCTTGAGGATAAAAAGCAAATCTGCTTCTCATATATATTTGTTAATACAAGGCTATGAGATGCAGAAGTAATGAAGAAATAACTTTTCTTATGTATCATCATTGCAGGGGTCAAGGCTGAAGCTAAGTGACCAGCAATAAGTTCAAGGAAGCTGCCTGTTCCTATAGAGACAACATTTTTATCTATATTCTATTTAAGAACCTGGATAGAAGAGCTGAGTAGACTTCACAGCACTTGGTTCTAGGAGCCTGAAATAAATTTTCAAAGTGCAGTGACCTTATTTGAATTGCATTTTAAACTACTTAACAGGTGGAATGAATATAATGTATCTTTGTACATGCTTTAGAAATAAATATTAAAAATGAATAGAAATGAAAAGCAATGTTGTAGCTAGAGTATTTCCCAATATTAGGAGAAGTAGAGGAGATTTGCTTTTGGAACACTTTTATTTACTAAATGTGGGATGATAAACTGCCATAACAGTCCAGGTTCCACAACTGGGGTTTTAATGAGCAAAATACATGATTTTTCTTTAACTGGAAGACGGCAAAATATTCTTTCAGCATTGCTGAAGATACCAGTTAACTCCTAGTATTTAATTATATGTAGCAGAGTAGCTGATAGGCAATGACAACTGGCAGAACAGATGACCAGCAGCAAATTTCTCCTCTATAGTTGAGAATTTATAGCTTTAGGACTGAAAGTGAAGTTCCTGGCTTGTGGATCATGTTAAGCCTGACGCATCAAGCAGCAGGATGACCTTAAAGTGTGGATGAAATCCAAATCTTACCTGGGAGAGAGCTGAGCTAATTACACTGCTGGATGGCTTTTTGTTGAAAGCCTGATTCATTCCTCAACCTGCTGGCTGATATTCCTGGGTGCTTTTGCACAGAAGACTCCCCTCCCCCCCCTTCATAGTAAGGATGCTTTGAACTTTCGTACAGTGAATATGAGCAGTGACATGTTATTTCAGTTATAAAGTACTTTCTGTGCCCAACACCATACTGAAATGTATGGTCATTGTTTGTGATGGTCCTTCTGCAGTCATAGTAGCTATCTACCTCACTTTCTATATTCAAGTCCCTTACACAATTTTTCCACTATAGTACCTTCTTGTATCTGAAAAGCATGATAAGTTATTTTTTTATTTATGAAGCACAGTAACACAAGGAAAGTTGTCTTGCTAAAGTATCTCTAATGCAATTGCTTACTACTCTTCTGAAAAATGTTGGGGGGAGTGGGGAATATCACTTAATGTAATGTTTTATGACATGAACTCTCAAGGAACTAAGTATCATAGCTAGGTGATGTGGACTTTATTGAATAGCATGACTGACATATGATATAGTTTTCAAGTCATCTCTTTTCTTATTTGAGGTGATGATCTACTCTGGATTGCACAATCAAAGGCACCTTCATTGTGGACTGGATAAAAAATATTTCATAACTTTTATTTTTATTCCAGGGGCAGGAGGAGTTACAATATTTTTCTATATGTTCTAGGAAAATGGGAATTGAATCCAGTTACCAGACTCTAGTGTTCATACAGGAGAGTACTAAAGGTCCTAGGTAAAAGGAGGGCTGAGAAGGACCCAGCTGCATTCTACAGATATGGGAGATGGATTAAACAGAGGGAGAAGAGCTATTTCTTCTAAAGGTGAATTTGAGAATAAATAGTTGTAAAATAGACTTGAGTAAATTTAGTCTATAAATAGTTTTCTTTATCATGAAAGGTATAGGCAAAAATGGAAATAGCTTTTTCAGCAAACTGCCTCCCTGTGTGAATGCAGAGTAATAACTGTTGTCTTCAGAAAAATACTATCTGTGGAATATTTGAAAGACAATAAAACTCCTTTTGTTTGACCACCAGGTAGTATTTGAGTTTTCAGCTAAGGTAGGCAAAGAATAAAAAAACCCAACTCTTCTCCAAAGGTCTTCCAATTTTCTATTCTTTGATCTGGAAGGATAGGGAAAAAAAAAACCCACAAACTAGTTAAGAGAAATAAATGAAAGATCATTTTGATGAAATCTATGACTAACATTATCTAGGGAAGTAGAGGTCAGAACTTGTGCAGAGTATTCTTTTTAGCTGGTGGTAATATACAAGACAAACTATAGCTTTCCCCTTGGATCCCAATTCAAGAAGCCTTAGGAACATCAGTTGCTGCTTTATGAGGATTTTTTTCAAATGGGTTTATTCCACATGAGCACTTCACATGTTTACAGAACATGTTTATAGATACAAAAATCAATGCTTTGGCAAATTTCTTGCCCTTCTAAATGTCCATGCATTGGTAATGCTCACCAGGACCTAATAATGCACTTGATTCCATCACTTATGCAAATTGTATAAACTTTATATAAGCCTACTAGTTACAGGAAGGTAAGGATTATTTTTTTCTGTTTGGTGTCCATCACAGACATTAAAGATGCTCTTGTCATTTTAATGGCACTAATGTGTTAAAGCCAGACCATTAAGTAAAGCAACTTCCAAGGGCAAGCACTTTCTAATCATGAATGTTTGGTAAGTTATAAAATTTCTTGAAATGCAAAGGATCTGGTACCCATTAGTAGGGAAATTAAACTGGTGCTGTGTCATGTCATTCTGGGTTCAGTGGTTGAAGAGAGAGTATCAGAAGGATTCACATGACCATATTAATAAGCAGGCTGTGGAAGTAAGGATAAAGGAAAAGTAGTTAGCTGGCTTCACTATAGGTGAAATATCCTGCATAGCAAGTCTCTAGCTATTATTCTTGTTGCCTCTGTGTGACCTCAATAGTTATTTATCATTCCTCACAGTTTAAATGCCACTTTCTCCATTAACTTCTATCACTTCAGCTGTCACATTTGAATTTATCCATTCCTGGAAAAAATATATATTTCCTGTGAAGTGGGAATGGAATGATTAGCCATACAATCAGGAGATGTTGATCTTCACAGAAATTCTATACTTTGACATGAATAGGAATTATACACCCTTAAACTATATTAGTTACACTCCTTAGACAGACACTGTGCAGAGAGACAGGCTATTTTAGCAGCCTAATCTGAAGCCAGAGGAAAGGCTTGTGCTAATTTCAGTGTGCTTTGAATCAGGCCAGGAATCTGAACTAATTATATCTTCAGGATTGCAGAAATGAAAGAGTAAACTAAGGCCCCTTATCTTCAAGGTGTTCCACTCTGAAGATACTTTAGAGTGGTGCTACTGAAAGGAGGCCAACTAACAATTTGTTCTACCTTTTGGAAAGTGGATTAAAATAATGGATCTGCTTCATTCCTATTTTATCACTGAATGCCATCATTACTGAACACAGGATTGTTCCTTCAGCTCCCAGAGGATGCCACATTATTTAGTTTTTATTTCTCAGTATCAGTATGCCTAACTTTGTGGACATTGTTATTCTTACACTTGAAAAAAACCAAACCACTCAGATGTGTTTGACTAAGAAATCATCCCAGCAAAGTGTAAATTATTCCAGAGGGTCCATCTACATAAGTATACATTAATCTACTTCTTAAATATGTAATAGAGTCTTTCCCCTGAGGAGACTGTGGAACTGTGAAAATATGTAACAGTAATTAATTACTAGCCGAGAATAGATTAATATTGCATGCTAGGAATAATAAAATGAAATGTATATAACTAAGTGGTGTCTGTAGGGTAATGTGAACTGGGAAGAAATATCAAACAGTGACAGTGTTATATTTAATATCCCATCAAAAGGAAAGTGCAGTTTTTTATTTGAATGACATTTTCTGTATAGCACAGCTATTTATTTTCACAGCTCATATTTTAGACAAACGAAAACATTTTATTTCCTATTGCCCAAGAGAGCTGGCTTTATTGTTGCTGCAGAAAAAGCTATTTCTTCTTTTAGGAATTGCTGTTGGACATATTACTGAGGTCTGTGCCTTGGTATTAAATATCATTGTCCTGTCTGTGTGTGTAGACTGAAGATGAGAATGTGTTCCTGAAAAGGTCTACCATTCAGAATACTTTGCTTTTTATCATTTAAAGGTTTTGCCCAAGTCTTACTGTGCCTTAGCTATTCTCTCTGCTGCTGTTTGTTTTAAAGTTGATGCAGCAAAGGTCTCTAAACGATGTACAGATGGAGTATTTCTGGGTTTACCTCAACTATAAAACCCCATTAACAATTTCAAATATGAATTCTCATATGTCATGTGTTAGGTTGAACTCCAAGAAGATCAGGAGGCAGGGTTGAATTGCAGTGTAGTGGAAGAGCTACTGTCATGCTTGCTACCATGTTATCCTCTAGTGATGGAAAGATTTGTATTCTAATTTAGGATATTAATAAAGGACTCAAGCTCTAGGTATTTAACATGAGAATATAAAGCAGAAAAAGCTATCTGGGTCATTGAATCCAATTTCTTTCAGTTAGAGGCAAGCACATTAGAAGTGTTTAGTCCAGAATATCCCTCTGGATCAGAATGTCTCCTGGCTTTTCTGGGTCTGCAAACCCCAGCACTCTGAAGCACTGCCTTAGGAAACCCACAACACTGTAGCTTTTAATATGAAAAAAAAACCCTAACTATTTTATGCCTCAAGACAGCAACAGAGATGTTGGTATCCAGGAGCCCACAAGTACTCCAGTTATCTAGCAAAAGCAGGACGCTTGCTGGGTGAGTTGTCCTGTGACCCTGAAGGAGTAAGTGTGCACAGAGATTCCTGGTGCAGCCTGTGTGAATCCCTGCCCCCCAGGCAGTGAGAGCCCAGGGAAGGGACAGTTCAGTGCTTTTCCTCTCCCAGGGCAGCACTGAGGAAGCAGTGCTTGGTCCAGGCTGAGAAGAGCTCTGATTATCTCCACTTTTCCAGGACTGTCAGGAAAGGTGCCTGAAGAGTGTAAAAGCTGTCATGGGCTTCCCTAAGACCACCCTCATTCTTGTACCTGTTCAGATCAATGTTTGTGTTTCAGTTCTTCCAGAAGATATGTAGATCTCAGCTCACTAAATGTCTGATGGCATATTTGCTGTAAATGTTTGCTTTGTGCTTTGTCCATGATTTGAAAATAGTCTTTCACGAGGTAAAAGCAGAATGTGTTTGTTTTATTTTTCTTTTCTGGAAACCAGTTCAGGTTTGTAAAGCAAATTACTTCCACACAATTAAAGATCTGCTACATGCTTTTCTTCTTTCTCTTCTAAGAATAAAATTAACTTTTTCTAATAAGGTGGAAACCCCCCCCATATTTAAAAAATCAGACACATGGTGTTTCCACCTGAATGGAAAAATGGGAGGGTGACTGAAAAAAATCTAGTTAGTGATGATGGGTGCAAGAAAAACAAGTGAACAGTATAGCACAGTGCTTCAGGAGAGCTTTGTCAGCTCTTATTTTAGAGTGGCTGGATTTGTTGTGTGGATTACAAAAAAAAAAAAACCACACAAAAAAACAGGCTTCATTTTCCACTGAGGTAAATTCAACATCTGTTCATCGAGCTCTGTTTTTAAAAACAAATTTCAGTGGAGTTAAAATAACATCTTCTGCCAAAATCATTAAGATGAAGATATTTATATTCCTTACCATAGTAGGGGGACATAACGTGAGGTCTAAAATATCCTGCTTTCTCCTTTTCATGAGGAACTATGTCACTTTGCCAGCTGAAATGGTCTTAAAATCTTCTTCTTTACAGAGAAATTGAAACCTGCTTGGCTTTTTTTTCACCATTCTCTAAATGTGAAGTACCAAAAAACCAGAAAGTGTAGCATCAGACTGTAGCTACTAGGTAGTGTAAGCATTTCACTTCATCCTATGCAGCATTTCTTAGGAAGGTTATTTGGAGAAGAAAGATCTCATGGCACTATTTTCCTCCTGCTTTAGGAAGTGTCTGCACTTTTTTAGCATATATCTATGCTTTTATCTGCTTTTGCTTATGTTAAAAAGCAAAGGGGAGATACGGTGGGGGAAGTATACCCAGTAAGTTACCTGTGTTTCTTGCAAATGTTCCCTACAATAACTTTTTTTTCAGCACTTTCTTTTCTGTTCTAGGTATGGAAAACAGAGGTCTGTGGTGTTTGCTGTGTGTCTATAAGCTGTTGGGAGAGTGGAATGAATATTAATTTGATTATATAGGGTCCTATTTGTGTTCCTAAGTTACCCATTTATTATAAGGACAGGTTCTAGTGTGCACTAAACACACATTTGCATGATTGAATGTGTTATTGTGCTTCCAAATGCCTCTCTCTGTCTGCAGTTATTCATGACCACATGATCTAGTGGCTAGAGGGGGAGGCTACAAGTCTGCAGACAATAATTCTTGTACCAGCTCCACCACTGCTTCATCATATGACATTGGGAAATCACTTGGGGGGGAGGGGAGTGAGGTGGGGGGAAAGTAGAGGTGACAGTAGTTAAGCAGATATCTTACTGATCTACAAAACAAAATACAAACTACTTTTACTCTACAAGTATTCAGAGAATTTCTTCTACACACATGTGAATATTTTCCTGTGCTTTGAGGTCTATGCCACAATGCCTTACTAATCGAGCAGAAACTCAATGCCTTTCATGTTACATGGCTCCAAGCAAGTTTTGGAAATGAAGATGTTTTGTGCCTGAAGTACATTGAATGAGTCAGGGTAGCTGCCACTTACACTCAACCTGATCCAAATGGAGTGGCTTTTTTAACAGTTTAAAAAAACCATACCAAACAACATACTGGTTGTGTATTGAAACATTTTCCTGATGGACAGTGAAGGGAGATTAGAATCATCTACAACATAATGCCCTGGGGATGCTGTGTATTGCCTTGTTATTTTCATTTGTGAAACAGAGAGGGATTAATGGAATGCAATTTGGTCATTCTCATTGAAGAATGAGATGTGTGAGAAGTAGTTGGAGGTAATACAGATATGTTATGAGGATATACGCAGTGCTATAACTTTATTGCTGCTTTGGTCGACTTAAAAGACTTGCCTGATGCAATTTCATCTTCTTTTAATGGCTGGTGTTGGCCACTACCAGATGAAACAATAGATTAGCTGAATCAGAGCTATGACCATTCTTTTTGTGGCCTTATTCACCTCTAGCTGACAGTTTCACATACAATGAAGTGAAAAGAAGTCTTTTTTTTTTGCTTGACTTTTTAATTCCCTGCACCTTCAGCCTTTATAATAACATATTGCAGTGTCAAGACTTGATTAATTCAATGAATTATAGCAGAAGTGGAGGTGTCAAAAGTTTGCCAGTGTGTTTTGATTGATATTCAATTACTTTTCATGTAAACACCAATGATTTTAATGTCCTTATTTTCTAAAGTTTTTTTTTCTGAAAGAAATCTCTGGGATCCCATCAGTGAAAGAGCTGGAGTAACTACAAAGAGTTGCTCACACAAGTGGCACAGTGGTGATTAGAATGAAATGTGGTAAAATAGACATGGGACCAAAAAATTCCAATGCAGAGAGTCCCTCTAACTTACCCACATCAGAACCTTGCATCAGTATTACCCAGGACAAACACACAGACTCTTTTCAGTCTCCCCATTCCTTCAGCCTGCCTATACAGTATCTGTACATCTGGCTGATCATACCCATTGATCTCTGTGGGCTATGGATTTCTAGTGCAATACAGAGCAGTTATGAGCCCTTTAGCTGACCGTGGCTTCCTCATTCACAGTACTGAACACTCCTGTAATAGTTCCAACATCAGTGATGATTCCACACTGACCCTTCAAGGAGTGAATGCTTTATGTACCCTTAGTGACCAATAGGGTTGAAGCAATTCTTTCTTTTCTTGAAAATTCTACCTGAGGGAGAGCCTTACAAATGTCAATTTAACACTTGAGAACAAAGCTGAATATAGTCAAATCTGGTAACATATTTTTCAGGATGTCATCCAAATGTCAATTATTGATTAAAAAAAAACCCCCTCAACTAGTTCTTTGACCTTACACACATAGTAAGCAAAAGGATCAAAAATGCACGTGTTGCACCCTGCCACTTGGAAATTAAGTGCAGTAAGTTCTGCACGTGTTGCTTTTATCTTAATGACGTGGTCTTAAAGTTTTAATGAGGTCAAATATTGCCAACTCTACTATGAATTAGTGGCAGAGGTTTGA
Organism: Chloroceryle amazona; assembly: GCA_027560015.1. Lineage (NCBI taxonomy): Eukaryota > Metazoa > Chordata > Aves > Coraciiformes > Cerylidae > Chloroceryle > Chloroceryle amazona. The sequence goes on along the minus strand of JANHFX010014771.1, from coordinate 25,140 downwards.
TGATTGTAAAATAACAGATTTATCTACAAGGATAAAAAGATAGAAATCTCTAGAAGGCAGGATCATCACAGGATGACTCTTGAAAGCTGTTGCCAAAGATGAGTCCTCCATCTCACCAGGCAACATATGACCAGAATCTGCAGTTAACTTCCAAAGTTAACCATCACATTTCTATTTCTTGCACAAAAGATTGTTGAATATTTTGCTCTAAAAGTAATAGTAAATTAATCTACTTAATCTTCTTTATGCAGCTTTGGGATTAACCCACCAGTGCATTATGTATATCTGTCAAGTATCTTGGAATTCTTAAGCAATGTCATAAACCTTGGAAGATAGTTCTTGGACTTGACTTGAAGGGGTGGGGGGCGGGGTAAGGAAGAGAGAGTTAAAAGAGATTAATTTTCAAGTAGCTTAACTTCTTTAAGCTTGTTTTCCCAAATAAAGGACATATGACACTGGCTAGAAATAGGCTACACTCTGAGGAAGTCATATATCCAGAAATATCTATTTTCTTAAGAAGGTATCATCTGCCCAATCAGATTGTTCCATTCTATTTCCATATTTTATGAATTAAAAAAATCTGTATATAAATGTACAGTTTAATGGAAATTTAACAGCATATGCAATGAAATGCAAATGCTTTCTTAAGTGCAGCATTGCATTCTTAATTTTCCACTCAAGTAATTTAGAAACCATTAGTTTAAGTGAAAATCTAAGATAAAGCACATCCATGTGGTTACAATGGCTCCTCTGAAGACTGCACTTGTAATTGTCTGAGAAAGATAAATTCCTAATTGCATTTCATTACATTTTGTTACCGCTGCTATAAGTGTATTTTGTAGATACCTGCCTGCCAGATGGGTCTGGGTTATACAAAGGCTATATTTTCACAGAGGAGCTATCTCCTATGTGACTTGATTTGCTGTTAATCTCTTACAAATGCTGAAAGTGCAGGTGACCATTTCAGCCAGGTTCTAATTTGCAATGCAGCAGTATAGTTTTAAAACTAGAATGAAGTTAAAATCTTCAAATTGTGTTGGAAAATAAAATGAAAATATTTGAGAAGGGCAGGTTCTGGCAGTTAGATAAAGATGCAGAACTAAAGATATACATGGTAGGAGCTGACATGATAAAAAAATTCACCATGACTCTAGATAGGCTTGTAGATAATTCCATAGCATTGGAAGAGTAGCTCAATATTGCATATGTGAGACAAAATCTGCTTGTGAAAAAGAAATGGCTTGAAAGGAGCTCACTCACTGTAGGGTAACCTCTCTCCATCTGTAGTTGTACTGAAGGTAACAGGGATATTAGGAAGACAATGACAATACATTAGGTACCCCTGCCAAATGTCACCTGTTGCTTAAGTTTGTGTTTGCCCAAATGATTAGATATTTAAAACACAAATTAGGCTCTTGCCTGCTGGGATTTTATGAGAAGGTCCATAGATCAGGACTTGCCTAAGAGAATTCATGACCACATCCAATGTTGTGAAGCTGTGTACTTGCTGAAGCCAAATGGCTACATCTGAGGGGACTGCAGAGGTAGGTAAACAAGATATTTCTGAAACTTGAATGACCTCTTCAGCATGCCATAGCTATGGAGGTATTACCTAGAATAGTTGCAGTGTGAAATCTACTCAAAAAGGTTAAAAAAGGACCTTCTTAACTCAAACGTCCATTTGCTTCTCATTATCAAGATCTGATATAAAAGAGAGAGACAATAAGTGGAAATAACTAAAAGCCTCTCTTGAGAATTCAGCTTCTTTTGGAAGGTCAATCAAACTCTGACCTCACTGAAATGCAGGTGTATCAGAGACCCTTTGCTGAAGGCTTCTGTTTCTTTTCCATGAATTTTACAAACAGGTTTTCTGAAAGTGGAACTGCTGAGGACAATCATGAAGAACACAAGGACAACAGTAATGAAATTTAGTTTCTTTTTCAGGGGTACTGTAACTTAACTTCTAGATTGGAATTAAAATTCTTGCCCATAACGTTTCTTGGCATTTTTAAATGTTCCCATACGTTTTTAAAATAGGCATGCTTGCTCCACTTTTCTTTAGAACAGTCCATTATTTTCCTTGTGTTGAGTAGCTCATTAGCAAGGTGCTGTATCCTCTTAAAGAACACAACAGTAAAACATTAAACCATCAGAAAATTACAGTTTGGACCTGCCAAACTCCTGCTGTCTCCGTGGAAAGTCATTGCTATGACTGTGCAAAAGGACAGGAGTTCCTGGCCCAAGAGGAGACACTTTTGACAAAGGAGAGATCCACAGTTGGAGCATAGAAATGTTTTCACAGGATACTTGAATACTTGCATTTTAGCTGTTAGGGACTTTGTTTCTTAGAGAAGCACTGTAAATAAGTAGGCTGGTATAAGTAGGATGGTCGGACTGCTTCTGTGGAGTTTTATTTGTGTGTACCTTTAGGGGATATGCAGGGAAATCCTGCTTTGTTTTGGTGTGCATTTGATTTTATTTGTTTTGTTGGCTTTTTTTTTCCTTTTCCAGCCAAGCAGCCTCCAGAAAAGCTGTTAGAGGATTTCTTAACAATTTGATGATTCAGAAACCAAGCAGTCACCATTCATTTTGCTCCATCTGCTACATTAATTCTCATCAGATCTGCAATGTCTGAAGAGACAGCAGGTGTCAGATCTGAAAGAATAATTTCTGTTTGTTTATTTAGTTTTGTTGCCATCTCCCTTGACATACTTTGCTGGATAATGCATCTGAAGATGCTTCACAATCAAATTAAGGAGAGACATTTACTCTAGACACATTTTAAAATGTGAGCTTTAGAAAGTAGATTTCAGTTATTTTCAGACGTCCAAAAAAAAAAAGTGGTTTTTGAGTGAGGGGTTATCAACTCAAATGTTACATTAGCTTCCAAAAAGAAGTTATTTGCTCTAAACAGAAGATTTTTGGGCTAACATTAAGAGTAAGCCTTGGCTTTGGCTTTTTTTTAAACCCACAGCTGCAAAAACAATGTTAACACTTGAATATTTTTTCCTAAAATTTCATCTCTGTCCAAATGAAGTTAGGTGCAACTGAAAGATCTCATTTGATTTCATTGATTTTTTTTTAAGAGGCTGGTGTTTTTTGTATGAAGACTAAATCTGTCTACATATGAAGTAGAACAGCATTATAGTATGGAGCCGTAGAGAAGTTCACTAATGTATATCACAAACATGTTACCTTAAATATCACTGATGAGTGGTAATTTTTGTTGGTGGACATTATAGTGCATGATGCTTCACTAATTTGAAATACTTACTAGGAACCAAGGAGAAAGAGTGCTCAGCATTGTTTGCTGCTGGATATAGCTAATTACAGGATTTCCAAAGTGTTTTTCTTTGCTAAGCCTGGGACAGAGAAGGGGTCAAATCTATAGGAATAAGTCTTGTCTTAGATCTCAGGATGTAATCTGGGTCTCTAGGACATGCTGCCAAATAGGGTCATGTCCATTATGCTGCTATCATAACTCTCTTCTTGGTAAAGCAAGTGTACTTCTAAGATGCTAGGAAAATATGAACTGGAAAAGCTAGAGGCCTGAGAAATGAGATGCGAGCTGAAACCTAACAGTCATTCAGAAATTTGGTTTTATTTTCTATATTTTTATTCAGAAGCCATTCTATTTTCTTGAATATAGTGTTTAAGTAAATCACATTTAATTAAGCTTTGTAATAGAATATTTATTAGGGATGATTAGTTTTTATTTCTCCCTAAGGAAAGAGATTTCAGGTGCTCTTGTTTGGTCTTCTGCTTCCCCCATAACTCAGATGCTTAATATCCACTAAAACTGGTGGAAGATTGAATGTCTCAACACTTCTGTGAATTTTGTGAAAATGCTCAGGTGAAAAAAAGCTTACAAATGCCACTACTGGAGGAAAAAAAAGCAGTAAGAACATCATCTTAGTCAGAGAATCTATGCTGAATGTTCCTATTCAAAGTATATTGACTATGGAAAAAACTTTACGTGACTTCAGGTGTTGCTAGACTCCAGGCAAATACAGAGGTAAAGAATTCTGTCTGGAAGTTCATTCTTTGTTGCCTAAGGAAAAAAGTAGGTAAAGGTTCCCTGTGTTTTGGAAACTGGTCATGTCCTTTTCTTGTAGGGATTATGGGACTACTTTAACGGAAGGAGTTTATAATTAACTTGGTAGAAAGTCAATTAGCCATGCATGGAAACTTTATGGAAACCAGGTTAAGTGGTTATTCTGATGGTTGAAAACAAGCTGATGGCTTGAGATTTGGTTTTTTTGTGCCTAAAAACAGACAAGTAGACTTGACATTTTCCAGTCTAGAAAGAGTAAAATTCAAAGGTTTGATCTGAGGCAGACCAATGAAACAAGTGCATTTATCTGAGAATAGCCTAATTATGAGAGAGTAACTGCTGAGATGTTCTGAGAGACTTGGTTGCTAATACACAGTTTAACATTGGTTGTTTATTTTAATCTTCTTGTCATTTGGATGCAATTCTCTTCTCCTGTACTCCCCAGTAGGGATGCACAAATTAGCTGAAGGAACTGATTCTAGGAATTCTAACTTAAAAAGAACTATGTGCCCCAAAATTACCCTTTTCAACTCCATTTCATTATAGCTGCAGATGAAGGTCAGATCTAAACTCATGAATTAAATGGGAAGACTCCTACTGACTTCAATAAGCATTGAATCAGACCCTAAAGGCTGTGAATTAAAATCAGTTAAATAATAGTTTTCCTGTGGCTTTCATTATGCAAATAGCCAAACACCTCAAATACCTTCAAGGACTTCTGTGGGGGAAGAAAAACCCAATCAAACCCCTCCATGTTTCATATATATAAACTTTCTTTTTGCTTTGTAGCTCTGTCCATTGACCGAAGGGGCATTACTTGAACTGACTCGCTGTAGTGTCTACAATCCATCTGGGGTTCAAATTTCTTCAGACTCTGTTTTCAAGTTATGTTAATTCTCATCCTTTCTATTTGATTCCCTATAATTCTTCTGTATAAAAAGCTTGTCAAATGTGTTGGTAATGCAATTCAAATTACCTGAACAGGCTACTTGAAGGTGATTATTGATATTTCCAGGACTTATCTTCAAACTTTTTCCCTTGGTGAACTTCCCTTGCATGTGCAGTGGCTGCATTTAACATCAGCAGTATAGAGGAAACTTAATACATTTTTCTCTGTCCCTTCTGCTGTTTCCATGTCTGCTCATTGGTGATTTATTATTGTTAAAGACAAAACAGTAACATATGCTCTGATCACTTAATAAAAACACTTTGAAATAGTGATTTAAATGTAGTCTTGACAGGTCATATGCTCATCTGATAAAAATTGATGGAGTCATAGCAAATGCTGTATAGCTCTGCTGATTTATACCTGTCTTAACCTTGAGTTATAAAACTGAGTTTAATTTTGTCTGAAGAGAAATTCTTATAAAATGCCTATCACTGAGGAAAACTATATTGAATCACAATCTGCACAGTTTATATCTGCTACTTTACACAACCTTGCACACGGGATTTCTGTTTCTAGAAGAATCCTAAATTCAAGAGTCAGCTGGACTCTTTCTGTTGTAATTGAGGCAAAAGCTCTACATTGTGGCAACTGCAAATACACTGAGAGCATGAAGAAAGATTGTTAATGTTGTATAGGTATCTGCCATGGTAACAACAGCAATCCAAAATGTAGTGGTCAGTGTCTGTATTTATGTTCTCAACTTTGTTTATTATTAAAATTCACAGAAAGTTTCCCCAGGTCCTTCAAGATCTTGAATTTAATGCTGTGTGATTTTAGTTAGCTAAAATATGCAGAATGCTCTCTGGACTGTATGTTGCCCATGGAGATACAAGAAGGTGTACTGCAGTTTCGTCTGGGTTGTCACTGATAAAGCTTACCTGATCAGAAATACAGGGGTAATAAAAATATTTTGTCTTTTGGAAGTGTAGTACATTTGAAACATGCTTTCAGTGTTGTTTGGATGCCAAAGTCATTCTGGCATCCAAATAGTTTTAACTCTAACAGCAGTTCTTTCTTTTAACTGAAATTGCAATTTGCTCCTATCAAGGGGTTGGGTTTTCTGGCCCATATGTGCTCAATATTAGGACAAGGCAGGAACAGAGACAGCCTTAGGCTATGTCTGTGTTAGCTCACAGTTTGATGAGAGAGGAATGGATCTGTACAGCCAGGCACCTGCTGCTGAGAAAGTGATGTCCCTACCAGACACAATGAGTTTTCACTCTGGACAGGAGTTTGTGAGATGTGCCAGAAGACAGTGTGTGAGCCTTGTATCTGTATATGTCTCCTGATTTAGTTTTATCTGGATGAAATGTACTTCCATACTCACTACAACGGAAGTTGAAGTGTGTGAGAGTGAAGCTGATCAAGGGAATTACTTCAAAACTTTGTGATCTAAATTAAAATGCTAATGTGGATGCACCTGTAAGTTCCTCACAGCACAACTTGTTAATAGCTGCAAGGCAGCCTTGTTTGTGATTTAGGGAAACTGTTCTGGATATTTCTTTTTGAATTTTTATCTGTTTTTTTTCCTGGCAGGAAAAAAAAAAACCTAAAAATAAAGGGGGGGAAAAAGTCATAGTCTCCTCCTGCTTTTGAATCACTTTTTCATCATAGAATCATACAAGGGTTTGGGGTGGAAGGTACCTTAAAGATCCTCTAGTTCCATCCCTTCTGCCATGGTCAAGGAATTAGTATCTACTGGTCCTGCAACTCCTAACTTGAACTTTAAATGCAGTATTAGATGTGCAGTGACCCAGTGCACTATGGATGCATTTCTTCTATATGGTGTACAAGTAACCTCCAGCCCGACCACCATTCTCGACATATCTGCACTTTGCTGCATTAAGTGGCAAAAATAACCAAAATAAACTATTTTTTCTGCAACCCTTATCTAAGTGCTTGCTTTTGCCGAAAGCTCTTTTACTGCAGAGATAATAAGCATGTCTGTTTATTTTAAGCAACTTTTTCTTTCCATTCCCCCCACCCACATGTATTTACTGTCATCTCTTAGCAGGTTGTACCACCTTTAGGTTACAAAGCTCCTAGGAATAAGGACCTGTTTTCTCTCCTTGTCTGCAAAGCTTTGTGCATTGCTATGACACTATAAAATCAGAGAAGGGAAATAGAAGTGACTCAGAGACTCGATAGGTTTTGGAGTAGTACAATGAATTAATTGAGGGGAAAAATCAAACAATGTAAAAAATAACTTGTGTGTTCTTGCACTTTAAACAGTTTTTCTCAAGGCTTTTTACAATAACTTATTAACTATTACAGAAAGAAAATGCTGTATTGAGTGACAATAAGGGCTTAAAATAAGCTATCGAAAGGAGTCAAGATATTCCCTGTGAATGTATAAAGCTAATCTAGTACAGCCTATTGAGATCTCTTCTAAAATGTGTATACTTAGTGCTGCATGGTTAAATGGCATCAGATTTAAAAAGCACTGGCCTAAAAAGGCTTTGAGTTAACCTGTATTTTATATAACTCTTCTAAAACTGTTGCTTGCTGTAATAAGTGTGATTTTTATGGGCTACTAAACACTAAGAATTGTCCAAATATGTTACCTTGACAGAACAACTGCTCCTGAGGTGTTTGGACCTAATTCTGTGTGAAACATTTGATCAACTTGATAGCCCAGACATTTGGGTATTTCTTCTAATGATTTGAACCAGTGCTTGTACGAGGAGCCGAGAGCTGAGCCCCTGCCTAGACTCTCAGGCAAATCTTCCTGTAGTGTTAGAGTCACCACAGTGGACAAAGTCACTGCACAAACTGGCTGTTGAATGGTATCGACACTATCCAGTGGCATAGTCGGGTCTTAGAGAAATTCTTTTTTCTGTATTCAATAGAAATGAAATTAGAATGCAGGTGACCTGTCATGACAAAATCAGGGAGGAGGGAGAATAATCATCGGAGGCCTTTATTTTTGGTACTAAACTGTATTTTTATTCTCAGAATTCATTTGTTTTTCCAGTGTACAGTTCTTATGCAAAATAGAAATCTCCTTAGAGGTTGAATCACCCCGCAGTCTAGAAAGGATGCTCATAAGTGAAGACAGGACAGCATTGCAGCAGAAATTCCAGAACACTGTTTTCTAAACCTCCTTCTGTGGCTTCCTACTTCTATGTATTGGTCCGAAGTGCTTTTTCTCTTTTCTTCTAAAGAGACTTCTTGAGACTTGAGGGTGAAGTCCTGTAGATTAAAGAACACACTTTTCAACTTCCTTGCTCATTTGATGCCCAGGAAATGTATCCCTCCATTCAAATGCTTAAATTTAGGGATGCATGCTACAAAGCTGTTCTAGAGGGGCACATTTAAAGTGACTGTCCATAAAACTGTGGTCTCTACTTGCAGAGCTCTCACTATCACCAAAGTAAATGATTTTAAGGCTCATGGATTGTCTTGATTTTGTGAATGGGACCTATTTATGTGAAAATTAACTTAATCTGGAAACAGTCTTTAAAACAGCAGGGAAATATAGGCTCTCTAAGGAAGAAAAATATGCGTTTTATCTGTAAAGCAAAGGGACAAATTGGTTTGGAGCAGTGCCATATACTTAAGGAGTAAACAACCTGGAAAATATAAAAATAAATAAATGTTCCCTCTGCAGTTCTTTAAATGTTTGAAATAACTGTTACGATAACTCCTATGTTAATGTAGCATCAGTTCAGGTTCTGAAACCAGCTTGCTCATTACTCTTACAGGCTGCTGAAAGCAGGGACCCTGGAGTGCCCTCTCCATACACCTGGCAGGATATAGCTGCAGTCCAGGCTCTGCTGTCCCAGACATCCTGAATGTGAACTTCAGTTTGACTTCACTATGAGCTAACATTATTACTATTATTCAAAAAGTAAGACCAAGCTGTTTGAATCTGTTTCTTGCAGAGAAATTTTCACTTTATTCATAAGCACTGGAAGGATTTGACAGGTGGGGTAACCTAACAGAAATAGTGAGCAAAAATCAGGAAACTCCTTGCTGCTGAAGTGGTAGCAGCAAGGTGTTTAGGCTGACCTCTGCTAGCCCTCAAATTTCCTTTCCACACTTTGTGGTTGACTGTGGTGATACCAACTGTGCAGCTTTCATTATTCCTCGTCCTGTCTGCAAATTGCCTCCTACCCGCACAATGGCTATAATAACAGGAATGACCTGCTGCCCCAAAATCAAGAATAAGATTTTCAGATCTCTTCATGTTGACCCTCAGTTCCTCTGGAAAAATTTAGCATCAGGCCAGACTTTGTGGCCCAGCCTTATTGAGCCCTACCAAAATTGTAGCCTTGACAAAAGAGCCTGAAAAGAAATGGGGTTACTAGAAACATACTCTAACATTGATAAAAAAACAACCTCCAAACAAAAAGTGGTATGTTGGAGGTTCTTTTATTAACTTTTTTTAAGTTCCTGTTCCCCCTATATTTTGTCTTTTAACATAAATTATGAGGGCTAATGACCATTGTTAGTCTTGTGTAAATTATTTCTGTTGAGAACCTGAACTGAGCCTTTTTGGAATGGATGCTTTAAAGATCACAGAGGGCAGAATTTCCAGCTTCTGAAGGGTAATTCAAAACCACTACTCCTATTTAGTAATGTAAATATTTAAATAAAAATCTTAATTTCTTATTTTCTTTTTCTCTCTTTACCCAGTATTTTTTTCTTTTCTGTCCTTTAGACTGAAGATGAGGTGGATGAAAAGCCTAAGTCACATAACTTCAGAGACCTGCTAGACAATGGCAGATCACACTGCATGTTTTAAACAGTGCTATAACTTTAGATGATTATATTCCTTCCATAAAATACATAACCAGCAGTATCAATTACTGTTACTCAATTTTATATGTTCTTAAGTTCTATTTAAATTTAAAGCCTGTCTGTTTGATCTTATTTCTGCTTTCTTTTTTTTTTTTGTAGTCATGCGTGATACAAAAAGTAATTTCTTTTCTGTATTGCCTGAAAATGTTCTCATGTCCCCTTTCCACCTCTCCTTCCACAGTATTTTGGTTGCATTTTAGAAGACGTGAAAAACAGGAGAAACAGGCTTCTGATTTTGATTGTTTGCAAAGTTAACGTATGAATCTTTAATTTCCTGAATACGATAATTTCTTTGGTAATTTAAAGCTGAAGAAAGGAAGGAACCTTATTTGGGGCTTAATTCTGGGAATAATTGTGGTTCTGTTCAATACAAATGATCAGCTATATTAGAATGAGAGATAGTGTGAGGAGTGCAGCTACTAGGAGTGTACTTATACATAGCTTTTAAAACTATTTACTCCAATCCATATGTTGTACAATAAAAGACCAGACTAAGGACTGACTGGAGCACAGGGTTGCTAACAGTGCAATGCATAATTTAAGAAGGATCATTAGGATCCTGTGCCTTTATGATAACAGGCTGATGTCAGCTATCAGCATTATCCTCGGGTATCACAGGAAAGGCTAAAAAAGTACATAACAATTGTTGTGTTTCTTTTCAAAGACCTAAACCCCCACATTTTTTATTGAATTTTGTTGTAACTGCTGAGATCTAGTATTATACTTGCAATTAAAAAAAGGGACGCTGGAAAACATAGTTGGCTATTATAAAACACCCTATTGCCACAGGGCAGACAAGATGAGAGGTTATCTGTTGCTGTGGCTTTTTGGACGGGAGTTAACTTTCTTGGCAAATTAATCTGGTGTGGCAAATAGTCAGTATTTTATCTGTCACATTTCATTGCTTGCCACAGCTGTGCTATTGCAGTGGGTGTGTGCGCTCATTGCGTTGAGCCTCCATATCCTGAACTTTGCCAGGATTATGAACTTGGACACAGCAAGTAGAAACTGAGAGAAGGGAAAGACTTTCTGTGTGTTTAAAAAAAAAAATCATTGTTGATCCTGGAATGTTTACAACTGTTATTTCTGCATCCTGAATTTTTCTTCATTTAAAGGACAGAAGCAGGAAAATTGACATTTTTGGCTGGGGTGCCATCATATTTTTTTTTTCACTGTTATTTAGCAGTGGTTGGTTTTAGCAGTGCAGGAAAACAGTCCGTACACATTGCCGTTAGTTTTCCCCCTCTCTTCAGATTACCTGTGTCCTGTGATTGTGCTTTGCCATCAGTTAACCAGCTCCTAATGCTCGTCGTGCCAAAGCTATTCTGCAAAATTTTTCCTGAAGACTATTAGAATTGTCATGAAGTCTATGAAACAGTTTGAGAGTGTTTCTGGTACAGAGCAAACATCACTTGTTCTGTATATCTTTCTAAGCTACACAATTTTAAAGGTAATTTTTACACTTCACTCTTGAAAAGCATATTTTGTGTTTTATGCTCCCACTCCAACCTACCAGAGCAACACTGTGAATTATGGTCCTATATAATAAAGGTACAGTGCCACTTTCAGCCATTATTCCAGGTTATTCTAGCTTTTTCTTTTGCAGAATTTGTCTCTTCTTTTTTATATATAATATTTCTCTAAGATTTGATTTTTTTTTTGCATGGATGGATGACTTCTTTTGTAAATTTAGATATTTATGGTAAGGAAAGAAGAGTTTTCTCTGCTGGGGCAGAACAAGAAGTTGTGGAACAAGTGATTGACATAAGTCCTACTGGACTTTTACAGATACAGGGCTGTCATTAAATCAAGACATTAAAGCAGTATTAGTGGCAAAGAGAAATACCCAGGCGGTGTCAGTTCTCCCAGGCATTCAGCACAAGTTTATAGCAGTAGTGGGGAAGGTTTATGCACTGATCCTAAAACAGCTGCCAAGCTGTCTTTGATACGTGACAGCTGGAATAAATTTCTAAAATAAACATCCACTTAAGTAGTTGAAAAATAGTAAGGAAATATAGAAAGGAGGTAGGAATAGGTGGCCAGAGGGATGGAGTTTGGAAGGCAAAAGAACTGCTGAAGAAACATTAAATGAACTTTGAATGACTCTAAATGACATCTGTGTGGGTTTCAGATATGTTGGCTGTCATAATTAATTTTTCATATTTTCCTCTGTGTTGGTTATGATGACTTCATCCTGTTCATAGGGAAGGCTAGTTCTCAAGCCAAACTTTTCCATTATTGCCATAATATACCTATAACAAAGAAATTCTATATTTATAGGAAGCTTTACTAAAATAAGAATTCTTGGTAAGGTGGTGTTTTGTGTCATTCTTGTTTGGTTTTGTTTGGTTTGATTTTGTTGTTTTTTTTCTATAATGAGCCTCCTGCGGCTGCAAGAAACTTACAGGGATTTGTTAAATAGTGCTGGATAATTAGTCAGTTTGGCCTTATATATATATTTCATTTTGAGATTCTCTCTTTATGTGACTTTTTGTTTAGCAACATCTAAGATTTAATCTTAACTCATAAGTGGACTCCTGTTAATATTTTAATTTTTTTTCCCTCATCATTTTCATTTAGGATACTGAAAAACTCTTACCAACAGTGAGCAAAGGTGGACATTCCAACCTTCCATCTTAAAAGTGAAGGGAATGAGGCTTTAGAGAGGGAAAATCTTTTCACCTCATGAGAAACTGTGATAGATTCATCTCTAGCTCAGATGTTCAAATCTGATCTGTGCCATTAAAACACTTGTAGCCAATTTGGCAGGCATCAAAGAATATATTATAGAAGCATCTTCACAAATGCAAGTCACAGTCTCAGCAGGACTAAAAAATACATTCAGTTATATTCTTATTCCTATTGAAACTTTTCAGAATGAGATTAAAATATATTGATGTGATTTCATGGGGAACCCTTCCCTTGTTTGTAGATTTTTTTTTTTAATGAGTGAACAAGAATTTATAGTGCTGTCAGTCTGTCACTTTTAATAACATGTTATTCATTTATGAATTTAAAGTAGTCTCAAATAATAAAGCTAAAATGGAATATGGATGCTGTGATTAATGTGTTTGTTATTCAACAAAATTAAAGGCATAGTTAGGAGGGAAATAAAGAATTTCAATGAGGTAGTAGAGATAAACTTTAAAAAAACTTCTTAGCTAAACCTTCGTATTAATTTAGTAACCATTGTGTTGTTTACCAAAAGAAATGTGTTTTTCAAAAAACAGGCTGAGGAAATTCTTCCAAATTATTTATTTCAGGATAGTTTGTTAAACAAGAAAGAAGAGGTGTAGGTAATTTTTAATTTGAGTGTCTCACACAAAGTCTGATATATATTTTAATACTCTGCAAAGTGACATAAAGGAGTTAAAACCAGAAAAGTAAGGTCTGTGACACAAGAAAAATATGATCTGTGGTTTAAACTTGCACATGCCAATTAAAAAACAGGGCATTGCTTCAACATTATGTATCAAGCTCATACTGCTTCAGTTTAGTTTACAGGTTTAGATTACATTTAGGTGACTAACTGGAAAGCCAGCTAGAGCAGATGCAGTATTAAATGACTGTTTATGTGGCAGATTTTATGGAAGATATTTAGCATATTTGTCATGTTGATGCTTACCTCTGCAAATTATTTATTACAGTTAATATTCCCTACATGGTTTAGGGATATTTTGTTAATGAGGTATAAACTCCTCATCCCAGAAAACTGTAGAATAACCTGACAAATGATGCAGCCTGTGGGATATTAGTGACTTCTTACATCCTTACTTGAAGCTGACACACAAGTTGTGTTCCTCTTCACTGGCTATGAGCTGAATATTGAGCACAGCTATGTGAAAATGTATGTTGTCAGGAAAGATCATCTATGTATATCCTTGATGGTAAAATGGTTATGTCACTTCTCTCTTGGAAAAGGTTGGTCTCCAGCTACTTTTGCTAGGGGCTTTTGTTGATTTCCATTAACAATTCTCAAGTCTAGCTACAAAAAAAGTCTGTATTTGTGTCTCACTTTCCTAGGTTTGGCCATGTAGAAAACTACTGCAGAAGTTAATGAATTATCACCATTGAATTTAAGTTTTTTTTCCCTGTCAAGTAGTAGGGATCATTTGGAGAGTGACATGAATCATAATCCCCTAGATATCTGAAAATATTCCATGGGTTTGGGTTGCAGAAATGTGGTCTGTAATAAATCTAACTTTCACAAAGCCTGTGGGTTCTCTATCAGACTGTTTCAATAGTTGCATTTCCAAATTGTGAATAGTTACACAATTTTGTAATTTCAACTCTACAATACTTTGCCAAGCTTTGAGGTTAGGAGACGAGAATGTCCTTTCACTGGTGGTAGTAGTTCATTATGTATGTACGTACTTACATGGATCTGTCCTAAGAAATCTCAAAAACATAGCATAAAAAAAAAAATTAACATGAAATTTTAAGAAATCCTCATTCATAGGAGATGTGTCTAGGCAAAGAAGAAAAGAAATGTAGCTTTTTATTGGATAGTAACAACTATTGGGATCTCCAACTGCATAATCCTCAATAATAAGAATTGTATCAAATGATAAGAAATTTTACATCATGGGTAGCTGCATAAGCATCTTTACACAGAAGCATGAGGGTTTCAATTTCTTATTTGTCATAGAGAAACAATGCAAAGAAAGTCACCTTTGTATATCAATTCTACGTATATTTTGTTGGCAATTTCTAATGTGGATTTTAATGAAAATTGCTCCTCAAGGGAGAGGGAGAAGGAAGGAGATGACAACACAGTATGTTATAAATAATATGGAAAGATTTCTGTGAAAGGAAATGTTGCTGCCATAGCAATAAATGTCCTTCTCGATGAGCTTTATATTGTGCATGACACTTATTTGCAGAGGCAGCAATGATGGTGAGTAAAGGAGGGAAATGGACCATTGTAACTTGAAATGATGTGAATGTGCTGAGTGAGAATCTGGGACAGGACTGAAACAGCAAAGCAATGGTGAGGTGGAACCAGGTGTCAGTGGACTGTGGACAGTGCTCCTAGCGCAGGGACATCTCCTGCTTTGTTCCTTCTGTAATCTTAATTAACGTCACCATCCAGTCCCTTTGACTGGGCTACACAGAGTCATGAAGTGGTGCAAAATGTTCTCATGTCACATCCCAGAGCTTTCCTTCATGTTCTGTAACTTGAATCTTGCAGTGTGAAATATTAAAAAATGAGCATTATGATGTGCCATAGGAACAGAGAAGATCAAGGTATCAATTGTGTCCTCAATCACTTCCTAAGAGGCACTAAAATAAAATACTAAGATGATTATAGGGAGTGCTACACTTCATAAGTAGGCAATAGACACTGAAATTAAGAGACTTGGCCACATTTGCAAAAATCCCTATGGTTAAATCAGCAATTATACTTGGGTCTTATAGACCTACGCTGGCCTATGTTGCTATTGACCTTCAAAGGAAACAAAAGAGGTCTTTAAAAATAGTCTTTCTAGGGAAGAAATCTGTTTAGAAAGATTAGGAAAAATTATTAAAGATTAGGAAACTTTATTCTTCATATCAGCTTCAACTTTTAAGTAGATCTGTTGTTTATTCTTAGCATTAGATCTGCAACTGAAATATGTTTAAGATCATGTTGTCAGAGTATGACCTTCATGTGAGAAGGAGAACATTAAGTTAATATTAGATTGAAATGTTGCATTTTTTGGAATACAGTTTTGGGGATACTCAAACTTGTATGTTTCTTATTAATTAGTTGATCTACACTGTAAACTGTGGAAAAGAATCCACAGACTTCCGTATTTCCTATAACATACTCGGGTAAATACAGTACATATACTAGATTGCAAAGTTGTATGTAAAATTAATAGATTTTAAAAAGCAAGTTTAGTAAATTAAAAGTCTTATCCTACTAAACACATGATCTGTGTTGACAAAGTAGATTAAAGGGTTCTATATAAATCCTTAAATGACTGTGGAAAAAATCCCAAATTCATAATATCTTGCAACATTCTCCTCTTCACCTTTTAGTATACTCTGAAAAACAGTATAATCTGTGCCTGTAAACCACAGAGTAATTTACTTGTTGACAGTTAAGGTCATAACAAAAATCTACTTTGTTTAACAGCTCATAAATCTAATTTTTCTCCCCTGTAGTTGTGTTTTCAAGGTAAGCCCTAGCTGGTATGGAGAGAAGGGAATTAAAAAAACCTCAAAACAACTAGCCTCACACCGCTTCTGTGGAGATATTTTAAATTAACACATGTCCTACAATATACATTTTAAGTTTAGAGCAGAACTTGCAGGAATCTGGCCACCAGTATTTAAATGTCAGGTTTGTATTTATATACACACACAGCCAAATATAAAAATACTATTTTTTTGTGCCAAAATCTTGACAGTTTTCAACTGTGTCCTGTTCAACATTTGGTATTGTTACTGGAAAGCTGGAAAGCACTGATTTAAATAATTTTTCTATCCATCTGTCTGCCTTGGGTAATGTTTGTTTTCGATGCCTAGCTATGCCCTCTATTTCATTTACATTTAAAATGAAATTATTATGCATAGTTAAATGGTAAAACTTGAGCATTTGAATGGATTAAAAAAATTAATGACAAATTAGATTTTAAATCACAGGGAATTTCAGCTTCCAATCCTATCAATTCCACATATGTAGTTTATTATATTCCTGAAGACAAATGCATTTAACATGCTGACAAGTTCAATTTCCTCACAGCTTTATTACACAAATTACTTATTACATGGAAAAAATGTCAAAAGCCTACTGCTCTGAACTATGGGCATGCCTTTTGAGCAAAGCCACAAGGGAATAGAAAAATCTAGTGGTTTGCTTTTGGTGCTGGCATGAGCAATGCTATAGCTACTTTTTTTCCCCTACCCTGGTTTCATACTCCCCCCATCATTCAGTGCAATCACTCTTTCCCAGTAACTTGTTTGGAATTTATTGTGACAGTTGTATCCTAAAATATGTAAGCTGTTTCCGAATTTTTCTTTGCCCATCAATATCTTTCAGAAATTTGCCTTAATAACCATCTGTCAAATGTAACAAGCAAAATTCACTAAGGCGTGCCATGGTTGCATGAAATATATATTGTGTTGCATACGGTTGAAGTGATTAGCTAACTTGTCTGGTGACCCAACCAAAGTTAAGAAAAAAAACTAATTTTTTTTTTGAGACTAAATATCTCAGTGTGGTTAATGCAATTTGAATAATGCATTAGCTTTGGAATGACCATTTTCCAGAGTTGTTAGGGTTTGTTGCGTTGCTGTAAATTGATTTTCAGCTTTAGTGAGAATACAGAGTGATTTAGTGTGAAAGCTGATTTATCTGCGATTCATTTTGCTGTGAGAAAGTCAGGTGGTTTTGGCCTCTGCACAGCCTGCCTGGACTGGTAGGGCTGAAAGTGTGTTGCCAGGTGCTTTCTGTTTGCAGAAGTTTTTGGACTTCATTATCTCCTGGTTTGTTGGATTGTTATTCTAGTATGGCAGACAAAACAACAACTACCTAATATGTGTAGATACAAAACTAACATTTGCACAAATTTAGGGAGAGCTCTAAATTTCTTTACAACTCTGATTTGAATTTCTTTCCTTATATGTTCTCATTTACATATCCACAGCCTAGCTGTTAATCAGTGTTCTTCCATCTCAAGGGTTTAAGTCTCATTTAATGATGTTTCAGTGTCCTGGAACATCCCAAACCAGGACATTCAGTTAAATCAAAAGCCACGTTCCAACCAGGATTTACAGAGTTCTGTGCAACACAATCCATGGACAAACCATTCTTCCCCAACCACTGCTGAACTGGATCTGATTTAAGGAAGCATGGAAATGAGGATTGATGGTGAATGAACAGAAGTAGGCTTGTTTATTTAAAAGCTCGCAGCCAGGAAGGAGAAGGAAATATCTGTCTGGGTTTATTTCAAGTGAGTGCTTGGGATGGGTTTGGTTCAGCAGTTATGTGCTGGTGAAACCAGCTGAGAGCAGAAAGCCTGAATGAGAAGGTCAGTTCTGCACAGCGAGTCAGTCACAGATCTGGATTTACGTATTCCCAAGTTTTACTGCAGTGCCTTATCTCTTCTGAAAGGTTGCTTTTTGGTGGTATAGCAAATGTATATCTTTTTTTTGAATTGGGAAACATAAGAACTATATCAGATTAAAGATAGAAAAATGCCCATGCTATAGTCCTTCACATCTGTAATGATTTTCCACTATTCAAGTACTTTTTGTAGTAAAAATACTGAACTCTTGGTTGTTAAAGGTCAGATTTATGTTGTAACTGTGCTCAATAGACACAAGAATAAACATGTATCATGAGTAAAAAGAAAAATATTCTGGTTTACTGTTGAAATATTATTGGGGCTGTTAGAGTCTGTTTAAACGTGGCAAAGAGCATTTGGATTAAGCTATTCCATTTGCAGGGCACGAGCAATACAGCTTATTTCACTGCTCAGATTTCAACTTTGATGTTCCTTCTGAGGTACACTGCTGCTTTGCATTGCTTCAGTCAGATCTACACAGGCAAAGAGTGCTTTCTTCAGAGTCTGGGGAAATACAGCCCTTTCGGTGTAACTGTATGCAATCAAACCAATTCTCTTTAAAGTAATGGAATTTTAAATGAAAATATTTCAGTTCAGTTTTCCTTTTCTTACTGAAAGTCCTGATTAAATTGTGTATTATCTTAGAGGAATTCTTCCCAATACGATTGATGGGATTTTAATGATGAGCCAAACTTATTGTTTAAAGAAAACCAAATACCCTCACATAACCCATCCTACCACACAAGAATTTATCCTTAGGTGTGTCAAATTCAGTGAGGTCTCAAGCACCAATATAATGCCTCTATTGTCACTGAACTGTCTATCACTGTACAAAAAACATCTGAAAGTGATAAATGTCCAAGTCAGTGTGTAGAAGAGGTTTTTGTTATTTCCTCTCATTCTGACTAAATTAAAATTCACTGAACAGCCACAAGGGAATAAACAGCACTGAGTTATGCTGTCTATTTTGGGACTACTCATGAAGCTACATGAAGGTTCATGAGAAAGGGAGAGTACAGGGAAATCTTCTGTCTCTTTCAAGCAGGATCAACAATCTCTTAGTTGTTTCTCTTTAACCTACTCTCTGTCAGGGTGACTCCACACAGATGCTTTAGACACTCTATTCCACCAAATTCTTAAAATGAGAAATTTAGTTTTGTAATATCTAACAATTTTCTCTGGCTGCCATTTAGACTCCTTCCCCTAGAAACACAGAATGTGATGAAACAGATCATTTGTATAGAAAAAGACATGCCAGTTGTTATACTTTTAGCCTTCTCACCAGTCCAACGGCCTAAGCATGCTGAGTCTTTCATAACATGTTGTGTTGCTGCTTGGTGCTCTCCTGTGGACTCCTGGGTTGGTTCTCGCCCATCCTGAAGCACAGACTCTGAAGCTGGATGCTGTCTGCTGTCTGAGACCGTGCAGCAGCATCCACACAAGAAGCCCTGAAATGACAATCAGATGAGTTCATATGAAATGGTTTGTTTCTGGTTTTAGCTAGGTAGCTAATTAAAACAGATGCTGATTCCAGGGGGCATTCAAACAGATTGTGATTTTCAGTAAAAATAGCAACTAAAAACGCGTCTGGAGTTTAACAGGCACTGTCTGCATGTCAATACTAGCAAGCACATAAAGTACTTTTAAAAAATAGCTTTTAGACTAAGTAAATGATTGAAAGGACCCTAGCTACGAATAACTTCAAAGTCATTTTATCAAAATACCCTCAACTTGAACAGATTAGTGCTAATACGTACACAGCACAACATATAATGCAAGCCAATGAAGGACTGATGATATGGAGATTACCAGCCAGGAGCAAATTTAGCTTCTTTCAAATCTTTACTTATTCACTAAATCTCCTGATCAACTTAGTGCAGATCAATCTATCCACACTGATGCTCTCTTTCAAAGACCTTTAAAAGGTTTTTAATTTTGAAAATCTTCTGAAAAACTACTCTGTACAAGTCAGACCTGTAGAGTGCCTGAGGGTGTGCACTGAGCACCTAAAATGCTTCATGGAACTGTATTTGAGGTGTTTGGGTGTGGATATTATTAAAGCAGTAAAACAAATTTCAACCTGTTATAGCACTTGCTGCCATTTAGTTCCCTATACACACACTACTTAAGCTCAGAGGTGTAAAATGCATTTGTAAGGAAGTGGTTTGGTATTTTTTCTTTTAATCATGAAAATTCTGATGTAAACTGATGTGAGAGATAAAATCCAAGGATGGCTATTATGGATAGAAGGCTTCAAGAGAAGGGGAGGGTGGAGGAAGTATTCAAAAGAATAAGCTGTTATTCTCTATTCTCTGTTTGAATCCCTTCTACAAGAGTAATGAAGCAGTCACATCTCAATGCCTGTTGGTGGAGAAGCTTGTCTTTTCTGGAAACAACCTCCATATTCTCTCCTCCAACACACAGGACACTGCTGTTTGTTCTTCTAGAGACTCTCCTTCTTTGATAGTCAAAGTTTTACTTTACTAGGAATTTCTGGTTTCAGCCCAGCTTTCCCAGACTACCAGATCTCATAGCTGGGAGCAGGTTTTCATGAGTGAGGCTTCCATTCAGGCTTATTAATGGCCATGGACAGTCTCATCATTTAAAATGGAAGCTCTTTGACTTTTAACACTTCTAACATTTCTAAAGAGATCATCTGTCGTCTGAGGTCTTCCAAAAAGTGATTAAACTTTTTGCTTAAGTGGGAACTTAATACCATAATAACATTAGTGTGATTGTTTCAGAAATAAAATAGCAAAAGTAAGATTAGAATTATTAAAGTGTAAGTAAAGTTTCAGATACTATTCAGCTTTTGTACTGCAGTCATCACTGAGGGGAAATCATTTAGGCAGTATTTTATGATTTGATCTATCAAGTCTTGTAACTGAACAAGCTTCAGACATTGAACAGGGATAATTAATTGAAATCTAACATTTCTGCTGAAATCAGCTGGCCTTTCACTAGCAATAGCAGACTTGTCCTCCAGTCTTTGATAATGAAAGGAAAATCTACTTCATTTTACATCTAGAGTGTTCAGTCTTTCAGTTATGTTTAACTGTTTACTGAAATATCCAAATGCACTTATTTTTATTTCAGTTTAGTGAAAACTGGATTTTTTAAAAAATACTATTTTGGGCCTTTGTTCTTAGTTTATAATATAGATGAACACTTTGCAAGCAACCAGATAGATTACTGATAACCAAATTAAAGATCAGGGTTTTTTTTCCAACTAACTGAGAAATCAGAGGACTCGGGTTTTGTATTCTGCTAAATTAGAATAATTTTCAAGTGTGTTATGATTTGCATGTGTGTATTGTAATGACATTCTCAGATGTTGCTGAGCCCTTTATAAGCATGATTAAGGAGGTATTAGAAGTCCAAATTACAGAGAATTATGTGTCCTTTGATCCAAACACTGGTTCCCCCAAGTATGTTGCTTCAGAAATAAGCATTTGTTGTTCAGATTGCCAGCAGCAAGAACAGGCAGCACAGAAGCTCAAATACATCTTAATTGTCATGATTACTCTCTCCTGATTTAGGAAACACTTGCTCCCAGCTCTGTTCTATTTAATGTGACAGAGAAACATCTAATGAGTACTTTCTAGCCTGAAAGGAATGCTGTTGCTGGACTTCATGTCCCTACCTCAGATCTTTCATGACTGATGATTGAAAGAGGAGGCTACTGAGGGCAGTAAGTTAAAATGTGCATTTGTAGCTATGAGTGTGTTCAAAACTCTCTCATCTTTGACTTGTGACAGCAGAAAGCAGCCTCAGTTGAGGCACTGGATGCCTGAGATTAACCAGGGGAGTTCCAGTGGAGAGTATAACGACTCTGAACTTCAGCCTTTCCTTTGAACACCTATCATCTTACAGAAATGGATGAAAATTTTATCATGGTTCCCTTAAAATGTCACTGTTATTGTCTCCAGAGGGGTCCCTTTTGCTCACTTGGAGCTTTTAAGACCTGCTCTAGATACAAAGATTTTATTGATGATAATTTTCAGACAACTTCTCCTAGTTTTCATCTCGTCTCACTCTCTCCTGCCTTTTAGATTCAACTTGCAGGAGAAGAAAGTGAGTGTGTTCAAGCCTTGATTCTGATTTGCCTTTTGGTGGTACAGACTCAGAGCTGGTTTGGAGATCACTTAAAGGAATGTGGGCTAGATCCTTGGCAGGCAGACCACATCAGTGATGAGCCTTCATTCAGCAACCTACGTTCATTCAGCTAAGCTGAAGGCAACTGACTCCATGTCTTGCAAATATATGAACTCAGATGGTAAAATCCTGGTGACTGATGAATCTGCAAAGATAGGAAGTGGCTGAGGATTGAAGCAAACTGTATGATCCATCTCATTTTCCCCTAGTGCTTGCATTAGTTTTCTAGGGCAAAATTTTACCTTTATATCTTCAAAAAGTGTCATATTTATGTAGTAGCTGCTCTTTTTTAAAAAATGTTGGGTTTATTTTGATGGTTTCACTTCTTTCTTTCACAGTCAGTGCCAAAGGCATCCAATCACCATGCACTACTTAAGTACAAAAACTATGACATGAGAAATCAGCATAGTAACCAAGATTCATTCTGTCTTTGTATACAGCTAAAACACATACAATCACATCATCTTAGAATCATGTAATCATAGAATCATGTAATCTTGCAGTGAACTTGAAACAATCTAAGGGAGTTGATGGAACTATTTACCTTATATATAAAGTCAAAGATTCTCAAAGCATTTTTTGTCTCTTCTGTATGTGCTTTTATTATTTCAATATGTGTAAAACTGTTTTTTCACAGAAACTGATAAATGAATGTTCTTGTGGGCTGGGAACCATTGGAGGATAGTATTAGATAGTGTGGTAGGAAGCAGGCAAAGGAAAGATACTTGTCTTCCTCATTCCAGACCTATGGAAGTAAGACTTACTCCTAAGGGAGTAAAACTTTATTGTTAAACCCCAAATGGCTTTTCCAAAGACGGCATCTGTTCTCACTCATTTCCTGCAGAATACATAGGGCACTGGAGAACTGTATAAGTACAGCTGGATGGTCATATGTCTGTTTACAGTCACTGATACAAATAAGAGGTTTTTCTGTCTTTAAGAAGAATCAGACACCTAATCAGCTAATTGGCAACTTGCTTAATGTTTTGCCTGCTTAACTCTGTTATTAGGGAAAAGATCCCTTGCAGTGTGTATTGATGTGTTTAAACAACCAATAAATGAAACATCTAATTTTAAAAAAATCTATTTATATGGCACACAGCAATTTAATTAATTGTAGTTACGAACAAATTGGGATTGATTAGTGCTCATTGTTAGTTAACACTGCTTTCTCTTTGTTACTCAGAAATATTGTTGGAAAAAAACCTAAAAGATGGAAAAGACCTTTCTTTTTTCCATCATTGCAAGAATAGAAATCTTTTCCAAGGAGATTCATGTCAAAACATTATATTAACAATTCTTTATAGCATTTCTATAAAATTTTCACAAGACGTATTTGTGAAAGTGAACTATAGAAAATTTGGATATAGATTTTTTTTAAACAGTTTAAATATCCATTTAATCTGTATGACAAGTAGTTTATAATTGTCCTTGTGTTCATACATTATGGTATGTGTTTAGTCTAACATTTCAGAAGGCCTAATTAAACTTTCTGTTTACTGGAACCCTTACTTGGAATGAATTTGATGCTTTGGAGAACATTTTTCCAAATTTCCAAAGACTTTTCTAAGAAGAAAAGGAAGCTTGGTGGTAGAAATATTCTTCTTTCATACAGTCCTTCAAAAGTACTCTGCTAGCTTTGTTTCTCTGCATATAGCTAGAGTTGACACTGAAAAAACCCACCCTGAAGTGGGAAATGAAATAGAAACTGCAGTGAAACCTCTTCAAAATGGACCCCCAGTTTTCTTCTTTTAGTTTTGAATTTAACTCTTTTTCACTGAATGATACAAAAGACTGACAGATTATCTCATACACGTTTATGCTAGAGCATTATTTTATCATACTCTGTACAGAATTTCCAATTGGAATGTTGCCTTGGTCATGTAAAAAAGTACAATCCTTGGGTGGGAAAAATAAGGTCACTGTTATATGAAGGAATTTATCCATTACAATAAAAAATAGCACCTGCAAGATATGAAATTGCTCCTTGGTAGAAGTGGAGACATTCCAAAATTTTAACGTCTCTATGTCCCAAAAGACAAGGAGAAATTCTAGGAAATAGCCAAGAGAAAACCAATGTGCTAATCACTGATTGAAAAGCTATAAACATTGCTGATCTGCTGTGTGCATAGAATATGCCCCCCTAATTCAAGGGTTGCTGGAGCAATATTTGGCAGAGAACAAAAGTAAAGAAATGTTGTTGAGAAGAGAGATCTTGTATCTTCTTTCCTGATCTCCATGACAATGGTTAGTTTTGAAGGTAGGAAAAAACCAAACACATTAGGCTTACTGAGTTCTTATTCACACCTTTGAAATATCAATCTCTTTCCTTCTGCTTTCATAGCTAACAAAAACTCAGCATCATAGGTCGAGTATTAAATGCTAGTTTAAGATTCCTGCTGTTTAAATACAGATTTGCTTTTTTGATTTATTATACTGTTACACTATGTTGATATACTCATTATTTGACAATAGCATGTTCACCAGGTATGTTTATGCGTAAGTTCATTTTTGAGAAGTGGGGGAATGAAGAGAAATTTTCAATGCCAGTTTTAATAGATATCTGCAAACAGATGTTGTGAAAATACAATTGTCTCCCTTACAGCCTGCTACCTGGAGAGACTTGAGGAAATAACTGTTCACAGCAGTTTCCTGTAAAAGTAATGTATTTAAAATAAGAATTCTCTACAGTACATACAAATAAAAGAATTAATAATGAAAAAGATCTCAATTTTCAGTCTTGTTTGGTACTGTGTGGAAGCTGTTACCAGTAAAACTGTATCTGAATAGGAGTTTGGAGGAAAGGATTAAAGCAGTGGACATTCCATGGGATGCCTGTCAAACACCTGGTTTCTTGACTACATTGTATGTCCGAGGTCAGTGTCTGACACACTCCATCTATAGCTACATTGGGAAGAATTAAATAATTTTTTCTTTAAAATGTTTTAAAAGGGACCTGCCAGCTCTAATGCACGCCCTTTTTTGGCCTTGTAGGGTTTTTATAGGAACCAAAGTATCTCTCCACTTGAAAACTATTAATTGTAAGTGCATGAGATAATTGAACTATATAGTTCAATATACCCTAGCTGCTGCTGAACAACCAGGCCAGAAAACCAATGGCTTCA
>JANHFX010014770.1:7821-25637 GCA_027560015.1 Chloroceryle amazona | reverse complement strand
ATCTTCCAAAAGTTCCGGCTAGTTAGATTGACAAAGCATGCAGCTTCTTAAGAAAAACATTATACAGCTTTCATCTAGTTACCAACTCCATTATGATTCACTGGTTTGTTTTGCCTTTTTTTTTTTTTTCTTTGAAGTGACTTAAAGTTGTGATTTTCTTTTTTTATTTCAAAAGGAATGAGAACACAAAATGAGCAGAAAACTGGCATTAGCAGTGAGAACCTTCAGCCTGAGAAGGAACCCTGAAGCTTGGTTTATAGCATTGCCCAAATAACCCAAGCCACAGTTTTTTATTTGCTTGTTTTACAGTTAATTACAAATCTATACTTTTAAACTGACTCATTACTTTCTGGCCATCACACAAGGTCAGCACAGCAGGAGAAGAATGATTCACCTTCTTTTCAATATTAAGTGGGAACTTAAAACTCTCTTATTTGTGTCCTAAATGACCTCTCACAACTACTTCAATTCATAAATTACAGCCTTTGAAGCTAAAGCATCAAACCTTAATCTACTCAGGGTTTGTATGCTAATTCCAACAAGTACACATAAGAATACTTAAGAAAAACATTTCACTCTAAAGAAAACTTCTCAAGTAAAGATATTTGTCTTTAAAACACAGTAAATGATACATAAACTTCAGCAATATTGTGACAGCCTTAAAAATGTTGATGTTTACTGAACTGCCTTCTTGTGCCTCAAGCACAAAGTACATCCACATTGAGATCACTCAGTCCTGTAATTTGCTGGCTAAGTACGAAATAAAAACAAAGGCTAAGGTCTGACTACTCCTCATAGCTCCTGCACAGATCCAGAGTTATTGAATATGTCAGCAGCATGACCCACTATTTTCTTCCCCCTTTCCTCCCCGTGACTCTAAATACCAATACCCTGTACTACCCACCACCCTCTTGTCCAGAAGGGCTAGGATTTGTGAAGGTCATCTTTACTCATAATCGAAGCAGTCAGCAGCATGATTCCTCCCTGTGGAACAATTGTTCATTCTTCTGCCTGCCCCCCCCAAGTCCAGTTGCAGTTTTCCTTAGCCAGCTAATACTTCCATTTGTTTGTTCTTGAATACAGCAATTGGCATCCTGTCATCATCACATTTATGTTTCAGTAATATCTGCCAGAAAGTGGCTAAGTCACACTCACTCTACCAGTGTAAAGGGAGTCTTACCTTTCCATGGCAGTATTTCCTAATGATTGAGAAGAAACAGTATCAGAGCAGCATCTAGAGAAACTATGGTCAGACTCTTCCTTCACCTGCACTGAGGGGGATGTGAAGGGAAACAGAGGGAATGGAAAGGATTGACTCTGCCTATGGTTCCCATATAGAGTATGTGATGAAAAGGTGTTCTGTTACCCACTCCACCAGCATCTTAACTGCTAGCTTGTAAACCCCTTCTGCCCTGTACTTCAAGCAACACTTTGATATCTGAATCAGAGTTTGTCCTTGGTCACAGTTCCAAGGACACTGCTTCTCTTTAGGCTGTGTGATAATGTTCCAAACTTATGTGGACAGATCTCCACAAATAAACTAATTGTTCAGTTTAGGTATGCCAATTTACAAAAACAAAACAAAACAAAACAAGCCAACAAACAAACAAACAAAACCCAGCAACAAAAAATAATGTTTCAGGGCTTAGAAAACTTACAGACAGACTGGTTTCAATGCAAGAAACTAGTGTCCAATAAGGAGAAGTTGGTAACTATCAGCTGCTTGCAGCTTTTTTTAAAACACACAAAGTTTATTCTTAATACCCTCTATTTTGAAAGAAACAAGCTATGATAATAGTCTACAGCCAATGAAAAAAAAATGGTTGCTGAATACACAAGCCTTACAAAATACCAGTTAGTTCATTATCCTTCAAGTATTATGAAACTGATACAGGTGGCTTCCACAAACTCTTATTTAGAATGTTTTACACTGAGTAATATGAAATTATTTATTAACTACAATTTATTCCTCTCAGGAGCTGTTATAAGTTAATCACATTATTTCTGTATAGCACATAAAACAGAGACATTTGGTGTAACAGGAGAGTCACACCTCCCAGTGTGCTTGCCTAGACTAGAGACTTTTGTTCAGGTTTTCTTCCAAAAATATTTGCAATCTATCTAAAAAGCATCTGTATGCTATATAAGCCCAAAGATGCAACTCTTTTCTCCAGTACAGCTTTTTGTACATTATGAGTTCGATTGCAGTACTATATAAAGCATCTTGCAGTATGAAGAAAGGATAATATGGTAAAATGCAGGGTCACTAGTCCAAAAAAGGGTATTGGAAGGATTAATTAAAACCTAATAAACTATTTAATGGGTTATTATCTGAAAAGCAAGTACATGTGCAACATAGGGTTTCTTTTTGTTAAACTTATTCTAAAGCCTAAGGGGAAATTATAAAATTTAAGATATAAAGTGGACAGTTTACTCACAAAAGATATTGAAGGATAAACCTAAGTAGGTGCAGCCTTAATGTTACGGAGTAATCAGAGAAAATTACACTTGTCAGTTACTAAGACTTCTTAATTATCTTGACAAAATTAAAAAGTTCATATCTGAAAAAATATTAATGTAATTGTCTCCTTCAGTCATACTTGAATACTCTCAGACACAACTGTGCTTTAAGATCAACTGAGATGACATGTTACTGGCCATGCAAAAATAAAGGCTACAACAGCAGTCTGCTTGGTAATTACTGTGGCTCCATTTAAACTGAAGTGGGGACTACTTCAGTAACTGCTGTGCAACTTGGATGACATTTTAGAAGTGTGTAAGTTTGGGGGTTTGGTTTGTTTATTGTTGGGGTTTTTAAAAGAAAGCATGCTACTTTCTGGATTTTCTTTTAAAATGCATAGCCAAGGAACACAATAGAAATGTACACAGCCTTAAAAATCAATGCTTGAATAGAAACCACAAGAAAAAAGTGGACCACCATTACTTTTTGCCAGTAGAACTGTTTTTTACAGATCTCAATAACTATTTTCCAATGTTCAATTCAAGAGCCAATGCTCTAGTAAAGTCTCATTTGAATAATGAACTCACTCATAAATCCGTCATAACTTCTAAATACATTAATTCCTTAATTATAGATCTCCCTATAGCTGCCGATGCTGAAAAAGTAGAGAAGGTTTGTGAATTACAGCAGAAGCAGTAGCAATCAAGGGATTTATTCAATGATCTTCACCAAAAAAAAGAAAGGTGTACCTGCAGTCACTGCCCTATCCTACCTATCCAGCATTTCCTTTCAATATTTTAAAACTAGAATTTAAAGGCAAGTTCCTCAGTCTTGACTTTCACAAACCTCTGGGGGTTAAGTCACACATCCCTGTTGAGAAGTGCTAAGTGCTGCTACAAGCTCTGCTTGGTCCTAAGGCAACAGAGAGGTGCCTGCTGCCTCAAGCTTGCTTCAGTGAACAGAAGCAAAGGTTTTACAGCTCCTCACAGGTTCTAGCTCTGCAATTGCTGCACAATAGACCCAGCAATTAAACCTGTCGGGAAATGTGCTTTGCTTCCATTAAAGTCCTCTCTAGCCTCTATTAAATTCCAGAAGTATCCTGGCTTCTTTCCAGTCCCACTCCTGTTTTCTTTCATTCTCTCATTTGCATTCAGTATGATATTCATTCACTTCTCATGTTAATTGTTTTAATAGTCTTATCTTCAAACCTTCAATTTCCACTTGTTACATAAGCTCCTCTTGCTCTCTTATCCGCTTTTTTCTTTTCCTCTCTCATTACTCTGAGAGTTTTTCCCTCTCCATAGAGTTTTTTCTTCCACTTCCTATTTCTTGCCGTCTGGAAAAAGATGCCTCTTTTTATCATCTCATTCTTTTTGTTCTTTTGTTTGCTTGCACAGATTAAAAAAGCAAGACTGTTAGAGCTCAACAGCATCTGTGAATCTAATCCAAACACCAACCATGTGGGCTCGACTGTCAGGTGATACAAGGCTATCTTAAAACTAAAAATAATTTTAAAGACCCAAAACAAACAACAACAAACCAACAATCACACAAACAAACAAAACCACAACAAAACATTTCATTAACTAGGTATAACAGATTGCACACGCACCAGCAAAAATACAAGTTGAAGGCCATAAACTCTCCCTTTTGACACATTAGACCACTATTTCTGTCACAGAAAGCTCTTCTAACACAATGTGAAAAGATAATGGCAAATTATGAAATTAGCATCACATCAAGCTTAGTGTTTCAACTACAGAACAAGATATTTTGTTTGGCTTTCATCAAGTCCTCTTAGTTATGTGAAAATAAGAATAATCAAAATGATACAGCTGTCTCTTCAGTTTTGTCTGAGATTTATAGCACTGAGGGCACAGAGAGCTGGTGTGCCTGTCCATTGGTTTGCTCAAACCTAGCAAGCCCTCACAACACCAGCAGAAACTTCATCACAGGCCACACTACTGATGTGCAGTTCTGACAAGGCAATGCTGAATGCCCTCCAATTACTGCTCAATATTCAAGATAACTTAGGATTTTTCCAAAAGCTTTCTTCCCCATGTTTAAAGGTGCACTTTACCAGAAAATTTTCAGAAGTCCTAGTCCTGCAGGAATAGAAGCATACAGCCATAACACCCATATATTCAATTGATGCTTTTCACCAATCTGAAATATTCAGATCCTTCTCAAGCCTCATCTTCCTCCCTTCCCCACACCCCAAAGAAAAGTCTTCCTTAAAAAAAAAAAAAAGGCCAAAAACCACAACAAAAACATCCAAAAATAAACCAAAACAAAACCACCCAAACCTATTAAAAGAAAAACTTGTTAGGAAAAAATAGCTTCATGTTTTACTTTAAAATGGTCCTCCCTCCCTAGGCTTTAACTTAGCAGTCACTGCTGAAGGCTTGAAAATATCTCCACACCACTGTTTTAAAAAAATTCTGGGATTTGCTACTATTAAAAAGCTAATCTGTAGTAACTGCTCTCCTGAAATATAACTTCCTTCACAGGGCCTTTTTTCAGTCTCCTGTCAGCCACATTTGTGACTCCAGGCTTGAAACAGTGAGCTCCCATTTCAATATGAGAAAACAGCAGAATGGTTAGAAATGGAAAAGCTAAAGCATTCAGACCCGCTTGCACTAGTATGAGAGATGCTTGTCTAAAATTGCATGGCTTTATCTTTCGCAGGTCAGTTAAGCTGGCAAAAGCCATGACTAAAAGGAAACACTTTTTCTATTTCAGGCACTCTAACAAACAGAGTGGTACCCTTGTTCTTAGGAAAAAAAGTCAAAAGCAGTAGGTCACTGAACTTTATTCTTTTACTGACTAAATTTGTCATGCTAGAATTTATTCCTTTGAGAGTCACATTCTCCTTAACCTATTTTTACATTTTGCTTCACTTTTAGATCCACCTCCTCAAATGCAGAGGTTGCTCCACATGCCATTCTCACCACTTCAGTAACATCCTGTTCGTGAGGAGTTTCTGCTTCTTCACAGCTGGATGTTCCGCTTGTAAAGGGCTGATTCAAACACAATGTGAAACTATTTCTGTGTGAGAACTAGATCAGCTTATTAAAAAAGTTCTTATAGTTTTTTCTCCCCATCCTCAAGAGAAATTGCCTCTTTGTTGCTCTCGTTGGCTTCACTACTGATATCCAATTTTTTTACCAGAAAATATATAAAAGATTTCTGAACTCTGAAACGTGGAAGCTCTAGGTTTTTGTCACTGTCTCCATGTGTTTCTTGTATATATTTTTCTGCTTTTTATTACCTTTTGTACTACTGGGCACACTTGGTGATTTTTAGACCCCTGCAAAATTCCTCTATGGAAATTACATACCTCTAACAGCCTCTACCTCTAACAGCCATACATTTTGATTTTAAACTTTTTTTTTTCTTAAATAGAAGAGTTACGCAGTAAAGCACATATAAATTGGAGAAGTATTAAATCATTCTACCGCTGTTTTCTTCCTTATGTTTTATTTTCACTTCCCTGCTTTGTGATTGTTTTTGTTTGAAAGGAGTATTTTCAGACACACACTCAATCCTATGGCCTCGCTTTCTTACAGTAAAATACAAGATTTAACAAAATATTTTATAGCAGAAACAGTGGAAAGCCTCAAGCCAGAAAAGTAGAACAAGTCAGGGCCCATCGCGAGTGCTAACACATTAACTGGTCACAGTGCAGAAGAGACCTATGTAAACACATAAGGAGAAAGAGAGTTTAAAGAGAGGCTAAACTCTCTGCCAGAGAAAGCCAGACAACAGCAATTGGGGGGAGTCAGCCTCTTCTCCTATGGCCTAGAACGGAGCATACCAAGAAAAGAGGACTTCCAGCAGAACTAAAGTTATTATGAATACCCAACCATCAGAACATTTTTTGTGACTGTTTTTGGTAAATGAGTTGTAAAACCACTGAAGACAAGTTCACACAATCCTGCAATTCCCAACCATAACCAATGCCTGTCTTCCTGCTGCAACAGAACAGCAACCCCAGAATGACACAACTAAACATCATGGAGAGGAAAATAATTCTTAGTGAATTAATACAATCTGACAATTTGTTATGGTACTATTTAATTACTGCATTAAAGTGTAATCACAGGTTTCTATGTAAGCAAACTATCAACAGACAGCTGCTTACCTATAGCTGAAAAACATCCTTTCATAGGAGAAAGTTTGCCTTGCATACCTGGTAACTAAAAATTTAGTTATACTGGATTATTAAAAACATAGCAAATATTGCAAATGCTTTACAAGACTGTCCTTTAACAACAGTGCCTTCATGTGTTTATTATAGGCATTTTTTTATTTTAAAGCTGAGATCCAACTATATTTTATAGTTTTAATTCTGTCCTCCTAAACATCCACAAGCAAATTAGGTCAATTCCAAGTTATTTCAAAAATTCCTACGTGGAAAGAAGTTTGAGATTTTAAAACATATGAAGTTTAAAATAGACAAAGTCAACCTACTAGCGTCATAAACCTGACAAACTGTCAATTTTTTTTTCTAGCCTAGTAAGGCATCCTAAAGTAGTAAGAATCAAAATGTGAAAATGACTGTCCTTGGCCAGAGGCTGCATCTGCATCATGTTTAATAGCATTTTAATGTTTATTATGTAAGTTTCCCTAATTAACTTCTAAACTTCTACATTTGGCATCTGTAACATCCTGGGCAATGAGTTCCACTCTGTAATTATGTGCTGCATGAAAAAATGTTTATTTTAAACCTACTGCTGTGTAAGAGCTAAGAGTCATCAAAACTGTATTATAAGACATTATGAATAATCATGCTCTCTCCAATTCTCCATAACATTAGTAGCTTTAATACACCTCTTTTGAACTCATTTCTTTTCCAAGCTGCAGAGACCTAACCATCCTGTTCAAACACAGGTATCTCTTTCCCCATGTATAACCTGATTTATCTTTACTAAAAGAAAGGACTAAAAGAATGTTCGCATTATTCCAGATCAGTCATGGCATGGACATGATGTTTGTGTAGAACTATAATGCAATTTCAGGACATAGGAGCAGTAACAATTTAGATTGCCATAGTCAGTTAGCCAGTTCCCTCCTGCAAGCATTATTGTTTACTATTTTGTATTATTTTCCTACCACCATTCATGTTCTTTGATTTGGGGAAGGTCTTAATGTTGTGAATGGTTTATAAGTACAAGCTGCTATTTTACTGTTTGGCCCCTTTCACAGACTTAACTAATGCAGCAAAGACCTCCATATAGATCCCTGTACAACTCTACTCCTGGCTTGGGATAACTGATCTTCTATTTTCACTCCTCCCCATCATAAAAAGTTATTAACCTGAGAGGGCTTCTCTCTTTTGTGACCATCTGGTTTCTTCAAGAAACTCTGGCAACAGCTGTGGTAGGCCAGGATGGTTAGTTCATATGGGTTATATGTTCCAGCATGATCATGAACTCACATCCAACAAATCTGCAAGGTATAATCTGTCTACATCATGTTGGCTTTGCTTTATCATTTTATATTCTCCACGTACATGTTCATTTTCCCTATTTATAAACACACACCATCTCATTTGATCCTATGACAGTGTTAATTAATTTTGATAAGGACAGAAATAAACCTTTCTGGGCTGTAGCTTCATGCAAATAATGCTACATTTCCAAATTCAGTGATGACGCATTGAAATTACTCCAGACCTTTTGGATGGACCTTGATTAGCCCAGGCAATTTTTTATTATTCATTTTAATCACCTTGTTCTAAAAGTTCTTCTCCTAACACTTGAATTTGGAACAGGCTATCTGAAACATCTTAAGTAAGCTCCAGTGAAAAAAGCTTCACATACCCTCTGTAATTAATGCAAATGTGTAAAGAGTCTACGTAAGATATGCTGCTAAAGATTTATCTTCTGCTTGTGTTCTCACAGGTTCTTGAATCTTACTGGGCCTTACTGAGACTTGCTTCTGATGTGCCTGAAGAATTTCTGAAACCTATCCGTGCCTGTCTTCTGGTTTTCACACATAACTTGCCAATTTTACATCCAAATGCTTCCCACATTTCATTACTATTTCTACTTTATGTGTCTCTCTTCACCTGTTACAGTTTAACAATACTGAGTTTGGGTTCCCCCCCCTCCATGATAGCTGCCACACATTTACTGCAACATTTTTTGTGGTATCAAGAGCTACCATATTAAGCTTTATCCTTGTAACTGTCCCTTTTAACAGTCTCCTAACAAGCTTGCTCCCTTTGGCACAGTTTTCTCCATAAGATGTTACTGAGATATACTTTACTCTTGCTCTTAAAACAATATGGAAACCATATTAACTAATATGGTTGCTCTTGTAGGATAGCTCAACAGTAATTTCATCTAAAACTAGGTCCACTACACATTTCTCAAGAGAGAATCCTCTTGTGAGTTGGCAGCTCAGCAGAAAACCCAATATATTGCTCTTCATTTCAGCATTTATGAGTCTTCATACACATCACAGAATCATGTAATAAACAGGAAATGGTTCTTCCCTCAGCATCTTACCTCCTCTGGCACTTCACAGTAATTTTCCACCTCATTTACACAGTCAACATTCTAACCCTCACCATATTTTGATCTATATCCACACAAATTCAAACTGTAAGTGTACTTTCTTGTCTAGATGTATGTAGCTTTGACTGTAAACCCTAACATATAATAATACATCTCACAGTTTGCATTCTCATCTTTGCCCTTATACTAGCACCCTCTTGTACCAATTTTCTAAGGCAACAAACGTGTCAATATCTGGATTTCAAACAAGTAATCCAGCTCTCTCAGTTTTTCCACATTTCAGGTTTTGTCCATGAGCCCATCTGCAATTGGTACTGGTCTACTTGTATTTTTCTTATATTTTATAAAGAGAAGCAAGCAATAAATACATACATGACGGTGTTAATCCCTGACAGTTGTTGAAACATCTGCAGACCACAACCCACAATTAAGGCTCTTCGAGTTGGAGGGTATGTTAGCATTCTGCAGATCACAGGTCCAGCTTAAAAAAAAAACAAACACAACAACAAAAGAATACGTAATCGTTCTTAAGTGATCGCTATCAAGACAATGTTCCCAGGCATAACAGGCTTTGCACCTTAGTTTCAAACAAACGCGGATTATTTCAATTATTTTTTAACAACTTGATCATTTCAGTTTTGCTTTTCTGCACCGTACTGCAGAGATGATTTTCAGGAAGCCCAGGCAAAAAAAAAAAAAGCAAGCATTTTTGTACATGGTGTTTACTACTGGTGGCAAGCACACAGCTCTCTAGCATACTAACAGATGGCACATCTGCTGCAACTGAATGTACACAAAGTTACCACAAAAATCATTGTTTCCTTTCTGAAAGCTCCCTCTGTTAATGAGAGGTTATTTCAGAAATGCCATTATTCACTACTCTGATCCGGATCTTACACAAAGTGTTCTACCTAGTCCCCCAAAGACCCAGTTTCCACAAATGAATTGCAAGTGTGGGTACTTCCAAGGTATGGGATAGATCAGTTCTGCACAAAGGCCAGCAGAAGGGGGCATTTTTTTTTTTTCCATACATTTGGTAGCAATGCTATGAGGCTGCATTCAAATAGCAGACAAGTTTTTCCATGACAAGAAACCCAAAAATTTCTGGCAAAAGGAAAATGTTGTTCATCTTAAATTTTCAAAGTATCCTTTATAGTAAAAAAACAAAGCAAAACAACAAACAAACAAACAAAACCACAAACCAAAACAAACAATAAAAAAACACAAACAAACAAACAAACAAAAAACACAAAAAAACAGAGAGCTGTATGACACCAGGCAAAAATTTGAATTACTTGACTCCATTATTTACTTGAATTTCTTTCTGTTCAGAGTGGTGTTAAGGCAGAACATAATCTGGTGAAAAATTCTGTGTTTTATACATCCCATCACATCTGCTGTACCCACTCAGAACACATAATATAGATCACAATATGCATAATTCAAAATAGTTACCAAAGAAAAAAAAAAGACAGAGGTTAAGAGGAGCTGCATTTTTCAAAGACTTTCCTGAACATACAGAAGAAATGTGTTGATTCTGTACAAACCCCCTGTATGGGTCTCTCAGCGAAGAACAATTAGAACAATTTACATGCAGAGTTTCAGCTTCAGAAAGCTGACAATCGAGTTACAAGAGCAGAACTCAGGAAGGGAGTTTAGATAACATGTTATTCCTTGAAAGATAATCAGGAAAAAAAAAAAACAACCTTTCTTTTTTTGTTGTTTTTCCAATGATTTATTTCTAATTTATATCTCATTTGTATCATCACTTAACTTTCCTTCTAACAGCAGAATGCAGTCTGTCCAATTCTCCAGTTGGTTTCCAAGTAACATTCAGACAGTGAACAATCCCACCTGCCCTGCCACACTGCTACATCACTACCTTCAAAATGTCTCCAAGAAAAGCCAACTGACAGATTAAGAGAGACCATCTATGTATCAGGTAAAATATTCTCAGGCAAGGCACATAATATCACTGGGTAGAAAAGTGTGTATATAAGGGTTCAACAGTCAAAGCGGCATTTCCTCGGGGGAAAAACAGCAAAACCTGCACTCGCTGCCAGCTAGGAACAGTCCACCAGAGCTCAGACATACTCTTTACTTTCTCCTTGAATCCAAGCTACATAAAGAAAAAAGATGTACTAACAAATGCAACTATTGAACCTTAATTCACGAACAACAGCCCTCAGGTTTTCATACTCAACATCACACCTGAGTACGGAGGCTTTGGGCTTAAAAACCTTTATATGGCAACAGATTCTGCAGCACTTGTTGTGAACCAAGTCTGCAGAACGTCTGAGAGATCGTCTGTTCTTCATAAACTTCTTATAAAGTCCTTAATGGAGTGGAAAATCTATCTTTAAAGGACCTTACAGCCAACCTAAATCTTGGAAGTCCATGATCGACAACTATGTTCATCAAATGAACTGTTGGGGCTGTTAGGAAAGGAAGCAGAAATGTCCTAAGGAATTGATGCAAGGTTTTTAACAACAGCTGGTCCACACAGCTATTTGATGAGTTATATAAAACTCTATTCATAATACAGCATTGTACAAAACAATTGGAAAGATGGCATTAAAATGAATAGTTAGAAATTAAAGCAGCTGTTCTCAGATAATGGTTTGCAACTCAGAGGGAGTCAAACTCTCAACAAAACCACACAAATCAGTTTGTATGCCTGAAGTACGGCTCTTCAGAAATGTTAAGAGCATGTAGTAAAGTTTAGGCCATTACTTTAGAACTTTAGATTTTAGACCTTTAGAGCACCCAGTCAGCTAAATTCTGTAAGTACTTGGAATTTTTCAGACTTCTGATCCACTGTACGAGAAAAATGGAAGTTAATTAATCATCATATTGGTTCAAGTTGGAGATATAAAAGTTTCACCCCAAATCTGTACCATGGCAACAGCACATATCAATAGGCATATACAAAATTAAAGGATTTTCTTTCATAAAATTCACACCCTTCGAGATAAACCAATAAACAGAATGACAGAAATAAAAGAAATCGTTAATCTCTATATTAAAGGAGCTTTACAAACTCCGCTAAAAAAAACCCAAAGGATTTTGACAGCAAGGTGGCTGCTTTTAAAACAGAAAATTAGTGTGAAGCTTTTTAATAAAATTATCTAGCCCTAAAACTAACTGTACTATTTTTGCATTTTCCTATCATCAATCCTGCCATCCATCTTATGCTGAGTTCATGTATTACAGCCTTCTTAAAAATAAACTCTAGGCAAAACATGGTTCTTAACAATAGAGAATGGGTCTGAACTAAAAAATTCAAACCAAAACAAGTTAAAAGAACTAAATACACCTTTCTTCTGCAATTAGTTATTAATTTATTATTAATTGCAGCTATTTTCTGTTCAACTAGGAGATTTAGAAATATTCCTGCATTTGAACTACTTCATTTAAACTTGAGAAACCATCAAGACGTTTGGTTTCCTCCTTCTAATCTATGAACAAAAATGAAGTCAAAAGGATGAGACCTCCTAATTTAATGGGATTAGATTTGGTTGGACTTTTTCTCCTGTAGTTCCAGATTAACTGCTTTATCTGCAGTAAATTTCCTTAAAACATACATTCACAAGGCTTCAAAATACGCTACTGTAAAGGACAGCTGAAGCTTGCTCTTGTGAAAGTGCAAAATGGCAGCAACAGGCACAGAGCAATGGAAAAATAAGGATACTGCTGTTGTCGAAGGTGATGTTGCCTGAAGTGGTGATACATGAGTAGATTGCTGTGGACTAACTGGCCTTTTCTTAGCCTGCCTAAACTAACTTGTCATTCATCCTTATAAGCAAAAGGCAAAAATAGGATTTGGAAGTTTGGCCTCGCATCCAAAAGAACTTTATTAACTTATAGTAGGCTAAACAGGCAAGGAGGAGCTGTTCTTGTCAAATCATTACTTCTGAAAGCAAGTGATGATTTCCAAATGTTACACTGGCAGTTATCTGAAACTTTTCATGCCAGCATCCTATATTATAGCTGTTTTTCTGGTTACTTGGCATAAACCACAAGTAAGTTAGGTTTAGAAATTGTGAATCACCTGGTAAGGCATTTTGATTTTCTTCTGTAGGTAAAATAGATTTTATGGTGATCACAGGAGCTCGGATGTCATCAGTTGCCAATTAAACGATATAGATACTTTTCAAAAACAACAAAATAACAAGTCCTAGTTCTAAAAGGAGTCTAAATAAGGAAAGCTAAAAAGCAGAAGAATGCTTAATCTCAGCATCTCCTTCTGAAAATGCACTGTATACACTTTCAGCAAAATAAAAATATTGTAGACAGACATAAAGCCAACCTAAAAATCCTCCAGCAAATGCAGGCAGACATCTGGTGCCTGGAAACCTTGTGATCTCCATCCCTCAAATTATTAGTACAATACCTGGCAAAATGTCACAGCCAGGAAACTACAGTTAGAGACTGGGCTCTGCCAAAGTCATTTGCAGGTTCAAACATTCTTTTGCCAGCTAATCTAGGCAACAGCTTGTAGCAACAGCTTAAAGCTATGTAGGGCTCCTGCCAGCATTTTCAGCTCTTGCAGTAGAGGAGCATTTCCAAAAAGGCAGCCTTAGCCAATCACCAAGACAGTCACTCATCAGTTTAGCATCGATTAAGCTCAACCTTCAGATTAGTTTCTTGGACCCATTCTTGTCCTAATACCACTGGAGTGCCCTCTCTTTCACCCAGATAAATCTTGAAATAGCCAGCCTACAGTCAGAAATAGGGACCATAAAATCCCGAACAAACAATCAAACAGAAAAAGCACCAAACACCAAAACTTTGGGTTGATGATCTGGATAACAGAAAACAAGACATGGGAATAATTTCTCTGCTTTGCCTTTCCTTACAAAATGACAGCTTCCAGTCCCATTTTCTCTGCATCAGCTGCACAGCATTGCTCCACCTAAGACTCCTCCTCTGAAGTACTCTAGAGCTATCCACAATTTTCTGCCTATGAATGATATGCTAAAGAAAACAAACACCCTTTTCCCACTCCTCGAATATAGCATGATTATTTTCTGAAAATGTCAGCTTCATTAATTTTCCCTTTATGTAATATTTACCAAGTCACAAGAAAATAAAGTAGCTTTCAGATTAAAACTACATTATTTATCCTAAGATACAAAACAAATTTACATAAGTACCAAGCTCTTCCTCACTGTCTTACAATGTTTCCAGTAACACTGGAAGAACCACTACCAGCAAAAGAGGAAACCTCCAACCTTACAGATCTCTTAACCTTTGAGAAAGGTTGCTTGCTTGAGACCAAAAATGAGAAAAGACTGGCAGCTTGCCTAGTAATTGAGTCTTAATATTTTTCAGGTTTCCACAACTAATCCAATGGTGTAACAAGACATCCTGCTCCACAAGCAAATAAAAACTAATTAGGCATAACAACTTTGGTTTCAGAGAATTAAGTAATGCAAAGGTTTTTTCCATGCCCAGGTGAACTGAAAGGGGTTTTATTTTCTCAGGAAACCTAGACTTCAAACATATGGTCCCTCCGAATGGTCTTTTTAATCCACACATGGAGAACAGAAACACTAAGAATTAAGATTTGATTTGTTTTGACAGCAAGTTGAGTTGTTCTTTTGGGAATCCTGAAAACAAAGCAATTTTCTTTTATCTGTAAAAGGAAAAAAAAAATCTTTCCCTTGATACCACATTCTTTGATATAAAGCTTTGGTGACAGAAAAATCTTTATGACTGAGTACTTGCACAAAGGTGGCAGCAGTTAAGAATACCTTTGAATAGGACAAGAAGCAGTGGCAAGCATGGAAGCAAAAAAGGAGTGCATTTTGGCTCCATATGACATGTTCTTTACAGAAAACAGAAACTACTGAAAGGATGTGTTTTAAAACTGGAGAAACCAAGACAAAACAGCAAACAGAGAAGACTGGTCATTCACGTGATGCCAGTGGGAGCAGACAGAAGCAGCACGACTAACTACACGCCTGTGTAGGAGGAAGAAGGACCCCAGTGTGGTACTGTTAGACCTGTGGAGCTGGGGAATGGGGCAGGGCGATCCACCTGTTTCTCTGATAGGAAAACAGGGGTAGGGACAGAGAAAAGCAAGGATCACATCGTGCTTTCCTTGTAGCTGTGGCAAGCAGCTCAGAAATACAGCAAGGGGTATTGAGAAGGACTTCTGCATACCTGTAGCCTGCAATGTAGTTTTAGCAAACAATTTGTTTTCATGGTCTACTCTAGAACCAGTTTATGTAGGAAAAAGGAATGTCACCCTCACTTAAAGCTGGAGAAAGCAGATGAGGAAAGAGAATGTGATGTAGCACACATTACGCAGGCAAGACCAAAATAAGCCAAGTGTAACAGCCTGAAGAGCTTCCCACTCCACCCTCTCATCAAGTAATCAAGTGCACTGCTGAGCATTTAGTGATCTGGAATTAGAAAGCTTTTTTTCTTTCATTTTAAGTTGAGGAAAGACACTTCAAAGAAAATTGCAGTCTGGGCAGTTTCAAGAGTGATGCACTTTTTTTAATCTTCCTTTTGGTTTGTTTGGTTGGGGTTTTTTGTTTTCGTTGTTTTGGGGTTTTTTGGGGGGGGGGTAATTTTTTTTTTGGTGGGTTTGACTTTTGTTTGTTTTTTTGGTCTGTGTGTTTGTTTTTTTTGTTTGGTTGGATTTTGTTGTTTTTTTGTGGTTTTGTTTGTTTGTTTTTCCTCCTGTGTGTTGGTGGCATTGTTGCTGTTGTTTTCCAATTAAAAGTGCACCAAAAAAGCTTGAGTTCCCCTCATTTCAGTCAGTAGCCTACTCTTAAGCTGATCTTCCCAGCTGTTGCTGTATTAACACCTGTACAGATACTGTATTTTATTTCCTGGGTAATACACTTCAAGCATTACATTTTTTGCAATATTTTTCTGTCAAAGATCCTATTGTAGTGATGTTATTTATTTGCCAGTAGTTTAACAGTGAAAACAGATTTTTACTCCTTGCCCTCTAAAAGAATGAGACACAGGCCCATATTCTCAGGAGGTAAGGGGGGAAAAAAAAAAGGGAAACTTAATAGAACTGGGAAAGGAGCCTGGAGGTCAATTGAAGTCTCCATGGGAACCCATGGATACAATCTGTTGCATGATCACTTTTTTACTTTATTAAAAGTACATTTAGCTTTTACATCATCTCCTTAAAAAATTTAAAAAACCACAATTTATCTAGAGGGCCTGATAAAGTCTCACTTTTTAAAATCCAGATTCCATTAGCATAAGAGCTTCATTAAAAATAAAAATAGGGAGAAGGTTAAATTAAAGATTTGGTTCACATTTAAACATATTTGGAAAACTTGTTTTGAAATCAATATAATTTTAGCACAGCAATCTTAGGTTTCAATACTACCAGAGAAGAGAAAAAAACCAAGAAGTCACTGTAGGTTAAATGAAAAGTACTTTAACTTTGGCTTCCTAACAAGAAAGCACCATCAATGGATATATAGATGACAGACAGCACAGCAGACCAGTTTGAATCTAAAAATAGGAAGTGTTAAGAAACTGTTTCAACATTAAAAATGCAAAAAAACAAGCAAACAAAAACCCCACAAACAAAAAAAACCCGAAGCGTTTAAACTTGAGCACAAAATTGAGTTTCACTGAAGACAAAAGAGCAAATACTCCCTTAAACAGTTCACTGAACTGCAGCCCAAGGTCATACCTAAAAGTACTAGCTAATTTACTACAGTTCAGTATTAACCATCTTCTATCAGAAACTCAAAGGCCTTCAAGACAACCATCATCGTTCAACACCATATTTTTCAGCAGAGAGGCCGACCACATCCTAGAAGAAGGAGCAGGAGCATTTTGCCACCATGTCAAGAAAGCAGCTCCTTCCTTCCACTCAGTACTTGCAATACCCACTTTGAGCAGCACATCACATTGCTGCGCAAGTCTGGAGGAAAATCACTAAAATGGATGGGACTGGAGCACATGATGTACAAGGAGACGCTGAAACTACTGAGATTGTTCATCTTTAAGAGAGAAGGCAAAGGGAAAAGCCTCTGCTGTCTACAGCAGCTTAGCAGAGGGCCAAAAAGAAGATGGACCCCAGGCTCCTCAGAGGTAGGACAAAAGGCAACAGATGAATTAGAATGCAGAAAATCTGGAGCAGATATGAAGTCTGTTTATTTTGTACCTTGGAAGTGGTCAAACACAGAAAGAGAAATGCAGAGAGCTCAGTCAAAACTTCACTGAAAAAGTTCACGAGCAACCTGCTCGTATTTGTCCTGCTTTGATTAGGGATCAGATTAGACAACCTTCAGAGGTCATCTACATGAATCTTACATGAAACCTATATTGTGCTAAGATTTGTGTTGGTACTGATTAGTACAGCCAGTAATAATGAAAAGGTAAATTTGGTACTTAATAGTACTAAAAAAAAATCCAACTGAATATTTCATAGAAATAGAATCATAGAACTGTCTGGGTTGGAAGGGACCTCTGGAGATCATCCAGTCCAACCCCCTTGCTGAGACATGCTCAACTAGAGCAGGTTGCTCGGAGCCTCGTCAAGCCTCACCTTGAATGTCCACAGGGATGGGGCTTCAACCACCTCCCTGGGCAACCTGTTCCAGTGCTCCACCACTCTCGTGGTAAAGAAATTCCTCCTTATTTTTAATCTAAATCCACTCATTTC
This sequence comes from Chloroceryle amazona, assembly GCA_027560015.1. Classification (NCBI taxonomy): domain Eukaryota; kingdom Metazoa; phylum Chordata; class Aves; order Coraciiformes; family Cerylidae; genus Chloroceryle; species Chloroceryle amazona. The sequence continues at coordinate 7,999 of JANHFX010014770.1, read as the reverse complement.
TAATTTAAAGCCACTGCCCCTCATCCTTTCACTAGAGGCCTTTGTAAACAGGTCCTCTCCAGTCTGTTTAGAAGCTCCCTTCAGGTACTGGAAGGTTGCTGTTAGGTCTCCCCGGAGCCTTCTCTTCTCCAGGCTGAACAATCCCAGCTCCCTCAGCCTGTCCTCATAGGAGAGGTGC
>JANHFX010014768.1:0-11283 GCA_027560015.1 Chloroceryle amazona | reverse complement strand
TCTGCGTCTTCCGCTTCGCCGAGATCGAGGAGACGATCCGGGCTGCCCGCAACTCCTGCTTCGTCAGCCCGGGCGCCGGTATGGTCACCGTGCTGGACAGCGTGGTGCAGGGCACCGGCCCGGCCTGCGAGAAGCGGAACATACAGGTACGGCCGGGCGGCGGGGACGGGGTGTCCCGGGACGGGACGGGCACGGAGAGCCGGTGGCCGGCGGGAGGCAGCGGTCCCGTCCCCTCCCGCCGCTGCCGCCTTCCCGGGCGGGAGCGCGTCTCGCGTTCGGCGGTGGGCGGGCGGGTGCGCTTCGCTCCCCGCGCTCCTCACGCTCCGTGCCCCGTTCCTCGCCTCCCCTTCGCGCGGGGGCCGTGTCGCACCGGGTCAAACCGTCAGAGCCGGTTGGGTCCCGGCCGCTCCCCCCTGCAGCCGAAGCGTGCGGCGGGCTCGTCCTGAACGGGGAACGTATGTTTGGATTGGGGACGATCCCCATCTGTCACTGGACGCCTTTACTCCCACGGCCCGGTCCCCGGCGAGCCGCGGTGGCTCGCGCCGTCCCTGCCCCGCGGGAGTGCCCGCTGAACATCGCCGGTCCCGCCGTCCCTTCCCACGGCCCGGCCCGGCCCGAGCCGCCTGCGCTGCCAGGGGACCGGCACACAAGCTGCCTTGTTCCTAGTGTGCGGGGTAAAAGTTTGCCATTGTCACAGTTTGTCACCGAGTGACGCCTGTTTTCCTTTTCACTAAAGATAGGCGATGCTTGGGAAAAAAAAAAAAAAGGAAAAAAGGGCTGCTGTAACACTGCATTTTTCCCTTCCTCTGGGAAGGATGAATAACTCAGCTCCATCAAAGATCGTAAAAACATCTGTTTGGTTTCAAAGGCAAGACAGAGCATTTGGGCTTCGGCTTCTCCGTGCAATGCCAGGGGCAAAGAGAAAGGTCGCCCATGGTAACCCGAGTGTTTGGTGTGGCATCTCCACGCCGTGTTAAAGTATGTGCTCTTAATGCACTAGCTCACAGACCTGCTCTAACAAAGTTGAATAGTTTTTCCCTGGTGGCAGAGTACAGGCTGCCTGACAGCCAGGAAATCTGGTAGCTGTCGTGGCTTTTCAGCTAATTCCACAAAGACTTGCTGCGTTAAACACTGGGAATCCAGTCCTGAAGCCTTGGCATGGTCACAGCTCTCAGAGGAGTCACCAGGAGTCACGAATCCTATTGACAGGATGGGCAGGCACACAGAGAGCCAAGGCTCTCTGTGGCCTTGGCTGCAGCTCAGCATCCCTCTGCAGCAGCCCCTCAGCACCTGGCAGGATTCAACTGCCTCTGCTGGGCCAGTCAAGAGGAGGGATATGGGCTGGGGCTTCTGGAGGGTGCTTAAACAGTTAACAGCCGCGCTGTTAGCTGGAAGTCAGTGACAGAAAGACACCCGATTCCTTTGAAGCTCCCTTTGTGCCCCATGACTGCTGGGAAGACACTGTTTTTTCTAACTTTTGTTCAGTAAAGAAAATAATCGTGACTAACACCTGTCTGTTAATGTTGAAAATACCAAGTGCTACGTCCAGTAAGGTATTTAAGCAGCTGATTCCCTGGTGACTCCAAGGAGACTCAGTGCAGAAATGAGATTTCACTCCATCTTTGGGTCTGTTCTGCTGTAACATGCTCCTGGTCACAGTTGTCCTACCTGAGTGTACCCCTCGGGGGCAGGTGAGAGGTGACCTGTGGGACATTGTCAGTTGCTGCCTGTAAGGCAGTCTCTGAAGGATGACCATGTTCTTGAAGGGCTGGGAGCAAGCTAAAAATCACCAGGCCTTGCGGATTTTGTAGACTCCGTATAGAAACCTTCCAGGTTTACCATTGCAGTGAGACTTGCTGGGAGAAAATGCGTTTACATGGGGACAGCAGTACAGTCCGTGGCTATAGGGTGGACAGGGAAAGCCAGGTCCTACCTGTCATTTAACCACAGGTGCCTCAGTTTCCTCACTTGCTGCATACTCCTGTGTTTGTTACTATTACTCGGAAACCTACTTCACGTGTAGTATAAGACTGTGTTGGTAAAGCTGCTTTGAGACCCTTTGATGGCAAGTACAGCAGGATGTAAATGAAGCACACCATTAATATTTGTTCATGCCTCATACTTCTATGCTTCACATTTATTTGAAGCATATTCCTCTAAAACTGCTGACCAGGCCTGCTGGGAAGGAAAACCTTTCCTGTTCTCTCATAATTCTCTCACTCAGAAGGAGAAAGTTTCATAAGTTTTTGCCTTTTACTTAATCATTAGAATTGACAAGTTTGCAAGCTGTTTTCATTTTCAAGTCCCAGAGTGGCAGTGTCAAGAGAAGAGTTGTAATATTGTGTTCCTTTATGCTGCAAAAACCTAACATCAATTTCCACCTTCAAGGCAATGAAATACATTTTGTGTCCCAGCCCTGGGAACGCAGCAGGAAGATGTATTGAAGCAGGAGCTGGTTTGGTAGAACAGATCAGCATCTAGCTGCCTTCCCATCAAGAGCTCCACTTCTCCTCCAGTTAGTGGGTTTCCAGGTTTCCTTTTGCCTATGTATCACTGATGGGTGCTCCAGCATTATCAGAACTGTGGTTCATTTAGTTCTTCCTGTGGACTATGTGGTCTGGTTTTAAGTTCCTTCTGGAAGAAGAAATGAAAACCTAATGATGGCCTCATCCATTCCAAGCACACGTTCAGCTGAAGTAGTTGGTTGTTACAAACACATGGGCTGTTAGGCGTAATGCGGTGTGAAAGGAAAATCATTACCCCCTTGTGTGCTCTTCTAATTGAATGCTCCTCTCCTGCAGCACTCGGCTGTGACTCAGATGAGGAGCTGCAGCACTCGGTCACCAGTGATGGGTTTCGGGAGTGGGCCCTTGGCACACTGGCCATCCGGGGCTGTTCCCACAGCACTGCTGCGGCAGCGCTTGCCAGTGAGGAGCCAGCTCATTACCCCCCAGTGTCATGATGAGGGGGCTGAGAGGGGCGGATAGGGCAGATGGACCTGGGAACAGCATGTCTCTGCTGGCTGGCAGGGGAGCCCGGATGGCCAGTTAGCCTGCATCCCTCCCACAGGGCAAGGACAGCCACCAGTTCAGCCAAGGAACGGGCCAGTCTCTTTGATGGAAGCGCCAACTTGCAATTGAGCCTGTGCTTGACAGCTTGTGAGATGTGGAGAAGATGTGCAGAGGAGGATGGTCTGGGTCAGGAGTGGAGGCTGGTTGTTCTCAATGAGTGCCCCTGAAGAGTCACTGAGGAGAGAATTCGCAGCAGAGGCTTAGGGGAAGGCGGATGTATTAGGGAAGGATTTAGTTTGATTGGGTTCTTGTACTGAGAATGAGTGGGTGAGCTCTAGGATTGCTTTCCGTCAACAGAAATAGCTTTTTATAATGAATTTTGTGTCAAATACTGGGCTGTCTTTGTGATGCATGTAGTTAAAATGAAATGCACAGAGTCACTGCTGCATTTTGCCCGCTCAAAGCCCGGGTGGAATTTGGACCCGAGGCCCCAGGAGACAGAGGAGTTTGAGCTCTCTGTAGCAGACCCTCGTTTGCAGCAGTGCACTGACAGAGCTTATCAAATCCCAAGGACACAGAGTGGGTTTACTTCATATTTGAACCATTCTGCCCTGGCCCTTTAGGTCTGAAGGTCATGCTGGCTGTGTGGCACAGCTGCCGTATGCCAGAGTCCTTGTGAGAGCACAGCAGGCAGGATCCCATCCCAGCTTCCCAGTGCGTTCCATGGGTATCCCAGCACGTTCCCCCTTGGCGCCATGAAAACAAAGGTTTAACCGCTCTGTGGCGTGAGTGGTCGTGCTGCATCACCACTGCGTCCCGGTGGAGTGAGCACCACAGCATCTTCTCACCGTCCTCTTGGTCTGGCATTCGGGGCAGGGCGATGTGACTGGACACCTTTGTGCTGCTCCAGCCAGCTGTATTTTGGGCCAAAGAAATGCCAATGGCTACCGAGCGGTCCCAGCCGTAGCAAAAGGGCAAGCGAATGTGCATTCCCAGGCATCTCCACAAACCTTCCTGCTCTGTGTGTCCAAGCGGTGGCTGATGTGGGGGTCTGAGTTTAACACCAAATAAAGCCCATGATGTGACGAACACACTGGGAGAAAAGCTGAGCTGGTAACCCCATCCCACACTCCCAGCTGCGCTGGACTCCTTGTCGTCTGTGGTTTCTGTGCAGAGCCCCACGCTGTCCTTCTAAAAACTCTGGAGAGTTGACTAGGGAAAGTAGACTTGCATTCATTAGACTTAGATTTGCTAGCCAGTGATCTGCATCTCTCCTGGGAAGTGTTTTGGGGTCTGCAACTCAAAAAAGCTGAAAATCCAGTTTGTTTCCTGTGCTGAAAAAGAGGCACAGCAGCATGGGATAATGATGCGTTTCAGCATTAATTCTCAAGTTTCTGGCTCTTGTGGCTTTGTGTCAGATCCTGCATGCTCATTGAGCAGTGTTTTGTGGTGTAATGATGAGATACCCACCAGTGAGCTTTACTATGACGGGTTGTTAAATAAAACGAACTCCTTGGGTAGACTGTATAAACAGTTGCTGTATATGTGTATGCCTGGGCATGGAAATGTGGTCTGAGACCAGTCAGAAAATGTTCCCAAAGAAAAAAAACCCTGTATACACGTGGGAATATGACAAAGCATCTACTTACTCTCCAAATATACTGTGGTATCTCTGTGGGATTGGGTTTTATAGGAGCTGAATTACTTTGAAGTCCTGGTTTATACTAATTTAGAAATTCCAAACACGAAAATAAATGGGCTCTAACCTTACATCTACTCAAATAAATCCAGAGGATTAGCCACAGAAAGGAAACTGGGAATTTACACTTAATTTGTACATTAAAGATGAGCAGGAGTTCTTGTAGCAGACTTAATGTCTGCTTTTCGCAGGGTGCAGTGTGTTTGGAGTGGCTGTCACGCACTTGGAGGTGCCAGTGCCCCGCTACTGCAGAGCTGCACCGTGCTGTGGTTATTGCCATGTTCTGGATGTTGTTTTACCAGCAGTGGGAAATCAGTGTCCCTCCAAGCTGCTGCCCCAGGGCTGGGTGGTGAGGGGCCGGCAGGACCTGGGATGCCCCAGATGAGAGGCTGAAGCCACAGCCTGAGCTTTCCTGGGATTGGCAGGACTTTGGACCTATACACACATAGTGGTACCTGCTCTGTCTCTCACCTGGTACTAGCAAGTTGTGGCCAACTATTGAGTATGTTTTCTTGGGAATTTATATGGAAATAAAACTTTCTGCTTGCAGTCAAGGCTCATGCAGGAGTCTGAGAGCAGGAGCCGTGTGAATCTCATCCTTCCTGGGAAGGCAGGCTCTGCTCCATGAGCTGCCTGTGCCTGGGGGCTTACTGAGCTGGGGAGAGCAGAACAGTGCCCCTGAGCCAAAGGTGGGTGGTGGGAATGTGTCTCCCAGGGCCTCAGGGCTCACCCCTGCTTTGCATCTCAAGCTCAAACAGATCCCAGATTGCAAAGGGGAATTTGGTGGAAGTGGCACAAGTTTCTGTGCCTGGAAACCAGAAGTTGTGCTGCTTTGGGCAAGAGAACAGAAATCGGCTCCTGGCCATGGTGAAGTGCCTGCCTGCTCCTGGTGCTGCCAGCTGGTGCTGGCCAGCTGGGCAAGGTGGCTCCAGGTCCCTTTGCAGAGGCGGTCGGAGCCACCCCCTTGGGCTTCTGGAGAGCTGTAACCTTGTTATTCTCAGCAGCTAGACAGTCAGACTAACTTTGATCTATTTAGCTCATCGTATCACCTGGAACAAAATAATGGTTAAGGTAGAAAACAGGAAAAGGGTCATTTTGGCCAAGTCCATTGTTGCACATGGAAAGTATGTCATGGCCAGGGGGACACTGGAGCACTCTGGAGAGGTGCTCATATGATTGTATGGAGGTGGTGACCATATCTCAGCATCAGTCCCTTCATTCAGGGGTTTTCAAACACTTGTGTTTGTGTAGCCCCAGATGTTTTCCAGGGCAGGTGTTTGGCTCCCACACGTGAACATGAACCTGTTCCCTGGGAGCCCTGATGAGTACCAGCTTGGCTGTGGGGACTTGGAAGGTGGAAATGAAGGATTTTGCTGTCTCTCCTCTGATTTTTTTCAAGGTCTATTTTTACAGTGATTAACAGAGAGGATCGACAGGGCTGAGGGCACCTGCAGAGGTGAATAAGGCACCTAGAGATGTGGACGGGTGACTGGGAAAGCTGTAAAAACACCTCGCTACGCCTTGTAAATCCCAACAGGCGTCTATTCAAACTGCACCCTTGTGATATTCTGGTCTGATGACCTCTTCCAGTAAGTTGTTGGAAACATAATAGGTCTGAGCCCCTGGCTGCGGTAATTTAATGCAAACACCGGGCAAGCTGGAACCAGCAGTGGTTGGAAACAATCAATTAGAACCACCAGAGCACAGCTACATGCTACCTACAGCATCGTGTCTGCGCCTCCCGGCTTGGCTCACGCACGGCACGCGCGAGGGGTCCCCGTGCAGCTGGCGGTCCCAGCTGCAGGGATGGTGTGTGCAGGAGTGCGACCGCTCGTTTGCACCAAGGAGGTGATGGATGGGAGTCAGAGTCCTTGACCGGGAGGGCGAAATGTCTCCCTGCCCAGGGGCGTGTGGCTGATGCCCAGAGGTGTTACTGCCGGTGCTGTGCCCCTAGCGCAGGAGCAGCAGCTGCACCTGCAGCGTTCGGCAGCCCCGTGCACTCACAGGTCCTTTTGTCACTGGGACCCGCGGTACAGTGCACTGGGCAGTGCCGGGGGAGCACCACTGCCCTCTTCTTGGGAGGAAAGCAGGTGGTCAGACACCAGCTCATTGATGCCTTGGTGTTGATCAGGTGGGTGCCAGCATCAGGAGTTGAATGGAGGACCTCAGTGCTGCTGCATCACTGTCCTCAGCACCTGTACCCCAGAGCACAGCGTGGCGGGGGAGAGAGCTGACCCTTGTGTCCGCAGGAGGGATCCACTTTGCTTTTCTCTTTCTTTCTGTTTGTTTTTGATTTTTGTTTTTGTTTTTTTTCTGGGCTGGTACGGAAATGATCACAAGTCCTTATTTGCTTTTCAAGTTGAGCTCTAACACCTTGCAGCAAGTGGAGGAGGTGGCAGACTGTCTATAGCAATCTCCGACTTCCAGGGACCGTGGAATTTATTGACATTTTTGAGCAGGGGGAGCAGTACTAATTTCTAACATCTGGACGGCAGCTCTGCCGGCAGCAGACGCTCCGGCGGAGTGAGGCCGGCGGGGGCGTGGGACGCTCGCTCCGGAGAAGGCCCATATCAGACGGAGCCTGGGTGAGCCCCTCTTAGATGTGGTGTGCTGATGAGCAGGGCTGATATCAAAGCCTGTGTTGTTTCCGCCTCCTTACCTGTCGAGTGTCAGTGGGGCTTGTCCGGTGTGGGGTGCGTACACTGGCTCCTCACACAGACCTGTGCTGGGGGTTGCAACTGGGACATCCCCAGGGATGGGAGATATGGTGGCTGCAGCATCTGGCAGCAATGGTGGTGCAGCAGGGATGGCTCTTGGTCTGAGCAGAGTTGATCTGCTGTGGCTTGCCCCCGTGCCTTCATCTCTAGTCCAGGATGCATTGTATTTGGTAGAAAGGGACCTATGGATAAGCACAGCCTTGCAGATGAGGGCTAGGACAAGAGGTGCATCACCTTGGGGTGTTTCTCTGGTGAGCAACAGCATGGGGGTTAACTTGGGAGTCTCATTCTGCTGTGGCCTCCTGTGAAGGCAGGGTGGCTTATCTTGCAGTCCCTGGGTTTGCTGCTGTGCTCCCGAGGATGCTGCCATGTGGGTGGGCAGTGGCCACTGGAGCTGCAGGATCCAGAGGGAACTCAGGACTCATTGTTGGGGCTGGCTGAGTCCAGGGCACAAACCCCAATTCAAGCCTCGGGCTTCAGTGAAGGTGAGGGGTCATCTTTGGATCTGTGGCCACCAAAGCCACGCTGGGTGCGGTGCCAGCGGCGCAGATGGTGTGATGTGGCTGATGCTGGGCAGCAGCAACTGGGCCACAGGAGGTCAGCTGCTGGAACAAGGCTGCCCATTTTTGGTCCTGAACCACTGTAAGATTGTTGTTCGGACAAGATCTCTGCAGTTTATGTATTGCAAGTAGCACTGGAATACAAATCTTTCAGTTCTAACCCAGAAGCAAAATTGCCTGAAAGTCTGGATTTTGTAAACATCTACCTCTATTATTTGAAGGAAATTTGGAACTTGAATTCCCGTTTCTGTCTCACTTCTGTTTAAAGTATTATCCCGCTTCATACTGCTCCCTTCTGGAGCAAAAACTCTTTGACTATTAGATTTTTCATCCCTCTGTCTGCTGACTGCTGCCAACACTCAATGGGTTGTGAGCTGCCCGTGGCCAAAAGCCATCTCTGGTGGACTGTCTGATTAAAAGGGGCCATTGAAAACCTGGCAAGTTCTAGAAAACAGCTGTGCATAGAGTGATCTTTTTAGGAAGCGTTGGGCAAAGTTTACTGTCTGATGACAGCACTTGACGAAGAAGCGGGGGTGAAAGGTGAGGGGTTTGGGATGTAATACATAATAGCAGTTTCCAAAGTGGTTTGACTTGTGAGTCCCCGCCACTCTTTGGTACGCCTCGTAGCTCCGGATGCTGCCTGCACGCGGTAGAGGTGCCAGGGTTGGTGTGCTCTGGCAGGTGGTGCCTCGGAGACCGGTGGGCCCAAGGCTGAGAACGGGCTCATGCAGGGAGCGGGCTCAGGTTGGCCTTTTGGTGATCAGTGTGTCAGGGCATGAAAGGGGAAGGAAACTGTGGCTTGGGGGGGCAGACATCTGCAGCTGGAGAGCAACTGATGCAGATGATTTCTCCCTGCACTGTTCCATTTGGCTGGAATTGCGCACGCCCTGGAGTGAGCCGCGTGGCGGAAGGCTGGGGTGGGTGATCCCACACATCCCCCCTGGGGTTCCCCTGCTGGGAGAGGCTCCGGCCAGCGTGTCGTCCGCCTTGCCGTGCTGGGGCTCCCTGGCTGCAGAAAGGGCACATGGCCACTGTCAGATAAGCTGCTGAGGAGAGGTTTCAGGCTTCGGGGACAGGCTGGGGTTGCAGTGCTGTGTCCCTAGGATCTCCTACCTGTCCTGTCATTTTTTGCTGAGATTTGGTGTCACAGGCAGCTGCAAAGCTCCGTCCATGTTCCCAAAGGGCTTTGAAAATATTGGTTGGTACAAATCTTGAAGACAAAATATAAAGTGATAGAGAAATATATCCATTCTTCAGGCAGATAAGAGAGGTGCTCAGTTGCTGGATCCAGTAAGACCATTGATTTTTAACAAGTTTTGAAATTATTCTGCTGATCCTAATTTCCTAACTGTGTGGGATGGGGTGGGGAGAGAGGACCTTCTGAGACGAAGCCATAGAGATGCAGTGCTGTCAACCAGCACAGTGCTTTCAGAGGGTGTCTTTTGCTTGGTACAGGTGCTGCCTGTGAGAGGAGACTGTGTGTGAGTCTGAGGGCTGGCCGCAGGTCAGAGGACCCTGCGCTCACACCTTCATTCTTCACACTTTCCATAACTTGTTCAGCCTTTTTAGTTAAATGTTCTCAGTGCCCAGAATGGGGGCAGAGGTTTCTGCTCCCGTGCTAGAGTGGAGGGAGGGTACAGCTGTGAGCTGGGGGAGCAGCGTGTCTGCTGGAGACCACATCTTTGTGACTTGGTCTCTCCTGCATTTGGAGTGCTTGGTTAAAGAGCAAAAAGCCATTTTTTAACCGTTCCGTGCCAAGCTACCGCAGTGGGCTGGGTGCCGGGAGCAAGGGGTGGTGTTCTGTTTCTGGATGCCAGTGCCAAGGCTGCTAAGCGGGCGATGTGTGCGGTGGTACCCGTGGAGGACACCGACACCTCTGCGGCATGGCAGCGCGGGCAGAGGCAGGTTATACTGAGGATGTGTAAAAGAAGAGTTGAGTTCTGCTCATTATCTCAGAGCTTAATTGATTCAGCAGAACTAATGAGGAAAATTCAGGAAAACATTTACTGTAAAGTATTGCTAAATGAAGCAGATTTGAACTGACACATGCAAAAGACCAGTTGTGTTAGGTAAGAGGTTGTTACTTTAATGGATGCTTTTTTCAGCCCAGCATCGCACCGATAGGCCCTCAGAGCTCTTGGCGCATGTAAAGTGCTAAGTGTTAGTAGTAGCAATAATAAAAAAAATAACCTCTGAAGATTGAGGAGCCAAACGAGGTTCACCCAGGACTGCTCCTTGTGGGAGGGAGATTGAATAGTTTGAGATTGGTCACTGAAGCCAGAGCTCAACATAAATGAGAAACGCAGCTAGAAGTGGAGGGGGGCTCTCCCAGGGAAATTGCAGCTAAGAAAATACAGCTGGAATAAATTGGGTGTCTTACTCCAAACAGTTTTGCGGGGATGTGCTGGTTCGGCTGTCAGAGTGGCGTGGGTGTCCTTGGGATGAGGCACGCTGGGCTGATCCGCTCCTTGCCCCTGGGGAGCAGGGCAGAGGAGCCGCCCTTCCAGCAGGGCTGGATTTAAAGGACGTGCGAACTCTCGCTGCTCAGACAGATGCTATTTTGACTATGACAACTCCTCTGGAGCCTGTTGTTCGTTAATCCCTCTGCCTGCCCATTCCTGGGGGATTTGGTTGTATAATCTGAAGTATTGTATTTAATGCAGGATGAAGGCTAACATAATAAGCTTGACCAGTCTTCCTGGCGGCATGAAGGATGTGCAATTTCAGTTAAAAGACTGCTACTTTTTTATATTTCTCTGCTCTGAGCAGCTCCCCGTGCCATCACACGTGCTGCTCAGCTCCCTGCAGGGTGAAGCACCAGCATGTGCCAGACCCCGGCTTGTTCAGTGCAGGGAAGGGGGATGTGTGCCAGGGCTGCCTGGGGATGGTGTTTTTGGGGAGGGCTGTGCAGAGAAGGTCCTGCCAGGCTCCTGCCAACTCTGCCCTTGATTTTCTTTACCCGTAGTTCAACTCTGGGGTCAGCACGCTGGGGCTGGCACTTGTGGAGTGATGTGTGGCTCTGAGTCCAGATGGTTCTGGCCAGAGAAGGTGTCAGAGGAGACTGATGGGGGTAACCACAGTCTGGTTGCAGGTGTCTGGCTTTGGTGCCACTGCTGGAGCTGAGGCTGGAGCTCCTGGGGACTCCTCAGAGCTCCCCCCTCACTCCCAGCAGGACATGGAGGGGCCGGAGCGTGGCCAGAGAAGGGCAACAGGGCTGGAGAAGGGGCTGGAGCACAAGGGGGGTGAGGAGCGGCTGAGGGCCCTGGGCTTGTGGAGCCTGGAGAGAAGGAGGCTCA